>JAITYT010000044.1:472912-506605 GCA_025433975.1 Liostenogaster flavolineata
ATAAGCAGAATTTCGTTGGGTGTTTTTTAAAACCGACGATGAGTCCACGTGTTGAGCACCTTCCGATAGACGACAAGAGGAAAACAGAAGGTGCGCGATATTCTTGCCTTTGAAGCGTCCTCGCGATCACTTTCACGAGGCCAAGGAAGAGGAAGCAGAATTTCGTCGTTCCGTACGACAACGGCACCGTCCGTCCGCCTTTGTCGCGTCAGTCGTCACGCTTTTATGGGGTTTCACCCAGTGGCTTGGCGGTGGCCCGGTGCGCGTGCATGCATCGCCGGCAAAAAGTAACGGTACATCGCGTTACGTCACACGAGGCTCGAGCACCTGTCACGCTTCGCGTCGACAAAGGGTAGCTCGCAACGGTAGCGACGATGCGCCTGCACCGACGTAGCCTGGAAAAAATCAGCGAAAACCCCACCGACATCCGATATCTGATTTCCGTGTCGAGAAAACCGGGACCTCGTGCTTCTCGTTTCCTTTCCTCTCGACAATGACGTATCGAGTGGGCCACGAACTCGATACCGAGACACCGGGGCGCTGAGTTTCTCTCGTTTCTCACCTTTTTATTCGTCTCCATCTCGAGACCGCTATTTTTTTCTTCTCTTCGAATTATTCGTCGTCGAAAAGGGGCGGACTTTCAATCGAAAGTTTCGTTTGAATGAAACTTGAGAATGAACGACCCGCGTATTCCGTAGTTTTTTCGTTTTCATTCGCGTCTTCTCGCAACAGCTGGACGACGACGATCGAAGGATCTATATATATTGATCGTCGATTACGAATTCGTTCGTAGATACGAATCATTCATCCATTGGATGATTCTTTGAGAACGTCGCAAGATTGCGGGATGACTCGTCGTATTTTCGAGGTTCGAAAATTCGTGAAAAATGGAAACGATTTTCTCTGGGTTGCAAAACTGGCAACGTAAATTCGATCGAAATTACGAGTCGAAGAATGATTTTTTGATACGATTTTTCTTTGGGTCTCAAGGCTGGGAACGTTAAAGCGTTATATACGTCACTGGCTACCGTGCATCGATAGAAAATAAAAGAAAGACGAGAACGAACGAGTAGGAAATGAGAAGGCGAATAGGTACGATCGGTATGCGACGATTGACAGATCGTATTCCAGCACCGTTGGGGAATATAATTATACGACATGGCGCTGCTAAAACGAAAAATAATAATTACGTGTCGGATGGCGATACGATCGTTCTTCGATGCCTCCTTTTTTCCCTTCCTTTTCTCTAGCTTTCGATCGGTCGATATTATTATTAGATAATTCCATAAATAATGCGTTTTTCATAATAATACATCCTTCGATAATTGCACCAAGAATAAGAACAAGATAGAGTCGAAGAAAAGATAGAATCTTTTTGTCGAAGTATTGGATCGTCTCGTAAACAATGCGTTTTTTAAATACTACCTTTACTTTTCAAAATCAAGATAAACGAAGTTCTTTCTTAATTTAAAATAAAAATAAGAAGAAGGTAAATTTACTATCTACTTTGATTTCTTACGTTCGATTCGTCGTGAATGTTTTAGACTTCGTAACGGCGTTCGAACTCGTTTTTGGAGCTCGATTTTCCCTTTTACCGTTTATGATTTACGCATACGTCGTACGTTTATCGACAAACGTCGAAGGAAGCAAACGAATCGACACGCTTCGTGCGCTTAATCGTTCTCTACCGATCGAGACGTTATTTCTTCGTGGTTTTCATGTTTTCGATGGATTCAGGTCGCTTATACGATAAATAAAATATATCCGTAGTTTTTTGAGCGATCTCTCTCTCTCTCTCTCTCTCTCTCTCTCTCTCTCTCTCTCTTATATTTACACACATCCACTCACACACACTCTCTCTTTCTTTCTTTCGAACGTACGCGTTCTCCTTTGCTCGAAAGTTTTCGAAATGAAATTCGAAATTCTTGAGAGCGAAGCAGATCTTAGATCGGCACGCTCTTAAAACCGACTATTATTCGTTCGTTGCCACGGCGCCAAGAGACGGAGATTAATTTTTGGGGCCGCTTTCTCCTAATGGCCCGTGCTCGCCTTTCTACCGACTTCTCTCTCTCTCTCTTCATCTCTTCGCGCCTTCGTACGCACATTCTCGACAACGCGATTCGTTTCGTTTTCTCAAAAAGTACGTCGTCCCGCCTTGGTTCTTTTTCAAGGCTGTTTGACCTTGTTTTTAGTCCAAATTTAGTAGCTGTCTTTCGCGATTTTACGTAATTTCACGAAACTCCATCTTTATACAAACTTCTCCGTCTCTCTCTTCTCGTTTGCACGTACGTTCTTCATGGCGCGACTCCTTTCGTTTTTTCAAGAAGACGTCGCTTCGTCTCGGTCCTTTTTCGAGGTTGCTCGTTCTTAGTTCAAATTCGACGCTCTCGATTTCGCGTAACCCGACGAAAACGCACGAAGCCGCGGACCTTCTATCTTCGAACGTCGCTTTCGAACGACAAAGATAAGCATGCTGAATAAGAAGAGAAAGTCGTTGACATCGTCCATTCTCGTCGCAGTTCGTTGCGCTTCCTCGTTATTATTTTTATCGTTATTTCGCCGCTGCGCCTCGCAGCGTTCGCACGAGTCGTTAATCGAAAAGTCTTCGGCATCGTTTGGAAATTACGACTGCGAATACGTTCGAGTGCGACAGCTTCGTCATCTTTTCGTACGGTTTATGGGAGAGAATCGAAACGACCAGTAAGGATGACGCGATAAAAATCGAGCGTAGAATATTTATTCTTCCTTTCTTCGTCGAAATTCTTCATCCTTCGTCGAAAGTCCAATCGGAACTTGGGAAGCGTGAAGTAGGATTCGTTGGATGGCTGAAGTAGCAAAGGAATTTTATGCGCGTCCGAAGACGAGAAAACGAAGACTCGAACTTTGCGAAGAACGAAGAAACGTCTGTCGTTTCGCGACTAAAAAAAAAAGAGAAGAAGGATAGAAACGAAAGCGCGGAAAACGCCGATCTATTCGTTGACTCGTACGAATTATCGCGTATAGATCGAAAAGCTATCGGGTATGAAAACGGTTCCTCGTCGCTTCGCGTCGTGACACGAGGACGGAGGAAATTAAGAGACTGTACCGAAACGGACTCGACGAGGGCAATTTCCCGGAATCATTCGCGATTCGTTCGTGCTCCAAATCACTCGCGGTCACAACGCCAGCCGAAAGCATGGCTACGTTTGGCTTTGGTCTGAAAATCCACAAGACGAATCTCCGTGATTACAATTAGTACATTATTTCTCGATATCGCAGGAAAGCATGGCTACGTATCGATTGCTTTCGTTTTTCACCACGGAAAGTAACAACGATTCTATTGGGTTGTCCGGAAAGTTCGTGCCGAATTTGAAGAAAATTTTTCTTTTTTTTTTGAAGAAAGAATATATATATTTTTTATTCAAAATTCAAAAATAAATAAATGTAAAGAAAGGAAAAAATATATATAATAAAAATATAATACAGATAATAAATAAATTAAAAAAAAAACAACCGAAAATCGGCACGAACTTTTCGGACGATCTAATATTTCGAAGGAACTTCGTTTTTCCTCCTGTCGACCAGGTTTCGACCGAAAAAAAGCAAGGAAAAGATAACGAAATGTTCACTCGCGGTCGAAAGCAAGGTTACTGGTTTCGTCGTTCACCACGATGTAAAAAAAGACGATACGATTTCGAAAGAGCTTCGTTTTTTTCTTCGTGTCGACCAAGTTTCGACTGGACAATAGGATTGAAAAGAAGACGAAACGTTCACTCGCACTTTCATGTATTATCTAGCACCGCCTGTCGTTATCCGAGCGCCGTATTACCGGCTACCATATGCAAGCCACTTCCGGATGGACGAGTTAGCGTCATGCGGGCCGAGAAATCTGGGTCAGCCTGGTGTGTGGCCGTCCCGCGAACGATCGATTCTCCTTCTTATCGTTCCCTCGGCATTATGCAAGTTTCGCGGCTCTTACCGCCTGCCGCGCTCGTATCTCTCGTTTTTTCAGATGCGAAAACGAAAGGGCAGCTCGCCGCTTGCCAAATCGTCCGCGATTGGAGCGTCGTCGTCGGAGGTTTTTGCCGATTTTATCCCGCTCGAGGTTTTAGCGGAGGCACGCGAACAGAGTTGATAACGGAAGAGAAAAATATATCTTTCGAGTATGGATATCTATTAGGTTGTTCGGAAAGTAATTTCGTTTTTTTTTGTTTTATGAAAATGGCGCTTCAAATGACCGTCGAATCCGATACATTATTCTTCTTATTAAGTGCTCTGTTGGGAAAAAAACGAAATTACATTCCGAGCAACCAAGTAATAGAAAAATGATAGAATAAAATTTACGGAGCATTCCATTTTTGGGCCTCACAAAAGCAGAACTACCTTGAATTATTTCGCGAGTCGAACGAATAGAAATAAATTACAGATAGTCTTCCTATAACACGATAAGCGAATTACGAAAACCTTTGTACAATACTGTACTTCTACAACACTGGATAACACGACAAATTTAAAAAGTAAATTAGCTTAAAATAAGGACGGGAAGGAATAATGAATTATTGTGCCTTTACGTGAAAATATATAAATAAATTATGATTTACTTATTTATATTTGTATTTCGGTGTTGTAGCCGAAAGCGACTTGCACAGTTTACGCGCTATCCACGTCTTGTCGTCTCAGAGTAGTAATTAAGAAGAAGTAATTAAGATTAAATTAAGATTACATTGAATGAAAATAATATTTTTGTTCTTTTTTCGTTTTGTGTTATACATCCATTTATATTTTCAATAAAAATGAAGCTGCTTGTGTGGAATTTAAAGTAAGGTTTGTTTTTAATAGGTTTTCGGAACGTAATCCCCCTTTTTTTTATTGGCTCTGGGTCTCATAATATGGTTTCACACAACACGGCATTTTTTAGGAACCTGTATACCGTGTTATAGGAGGGTTACCTGTATTCGAAAAAATTGATAGCCGAATTGTTCGATGAACTTAAAAAAATCGAAAGAATCGTTCGAAAATTCCTTCGTCGCAAAAAAGTGACTCGTTTCGCAACGTTTCCGACGACGAATGCCATTCTTGCTACGATTCGAGTCGCAAAACGCATTTCGCGGAACGAAACGCGCTCGTATGAGACGTCGGAAGAAGATTGAAGTTAGGAGAGATTAAGATTGGATGGGAAGGAACGGCAATGGAAGAAGAAAAAGACTGAACAAAGAGATCGATAGAAGCGATCACGACGGTAGTATTTGCCTAGAAAACCCTCGAGACACGCTCGATGATACTTTCCTCGTAGAAAGTATCCAGGCCGATACTCGAACGATCGCGACAAAGTGGAATCGATGTCGATCTCGAGTCCGAGCGGTCGTTCGAGATATACCAGCCTCCGCGACCTAACCCCTTGTCGCGAGAGCGCCTGGCTATCTTCTCGACGAGCCACGGGCAAGAATATCTCGAGAAAATTATGCACGGCTCCAATCTTTCCTTTCACGATGCCGCGAACTTTCAAAACGCTCTTCGGGACGTCGTTTGAATTTTATCGAATATCCTTCTCGCTCGTCCATTGACAGACGATGTCCTACTAAAATTCAGACCTGCGTCGATCTTTCTTCTCTTAATCCGTTGCCGTACTGTGACGAGTCTGACTCGTGGAATGAAATGCGGGTTAAACGTGAACGTCACGAGTATGATTCGTGGAATGAAGATCGGCCGAATGTGAACATTACGTACATATTACATATATATATTTTTTAAAGGAATATTAAAAAAGAACTTTAAAAAAGGAATTAAATTTGCGTTGACGTCCACAATATTATTACTGTTACTTACATTTTGTGCACGCATTGCGTCCTGCTCCCCGATCATTTTCCATTAGAGCAAGCTTTAATTAATTGCTTTAAATCGACGATTTTTCGTTCCCGTGAGAAGAAAGAGGAGAAACCGAAAGACCCGACGAAATCGATGGCGCGATCGCTACGTGAGACTCGTTACTATCAAGATCGAGTTTAGCTTCATTCCCATCACCGATAAAAACAAAGGAAAACAAAAAAGGGGAAAAAACGAAAAGAAAACTGTGAACAATGATGGAAAGAGGGCGGAAAAGAAAACGGGTCGTATCGTTAGAAATCGTAGGACCGGAAGAAGCGATGGAGGCGATGCCGAGGCTCGATAACCCTCTTAGAGGCATTCCGCTGACTTCTAATGGAATCTTTCACCGAAATAAACAGAGATTCCGCGATGGCACGCGTCTTTCACCCGCGCGAATGCCAGTCTGGAAGAACAAGAACAATGGCGTCGAGGACGAGGACGAGGACGAAGTCACACACGTACCGCTAGGAAGAAAGCATCAAGAAACTGATCAAAGTCGAGGCTCGATAACTTTCTTAACCCGTTAGCCGCCAATGTCCCGATTTTGGAACATGGATAATACGAATGTCTTGTTTTGAGTATTTCTTTATAACAATTATAGCACATCCTATCGGCGTCCCAAAAATTAGTTAAAGGTGTGTGGGTAAAATGAGAGTGGATAATGAGTTAAAGACATTCTGCCGACTTCTAATGGAATTTTTCACCGAAATAAAGAGGGATTCCGTAGTGGCACGAATGCCGAGCTAATAGGACAAAAACAATGGCGTCAAGGACGAAGATGAAATCACACACGCCTGTGTGCCGTCAGGAAGAAAATGTAAAGGAATTGGTCGGAATCGAGAATCGATAATATTTTTAATTAAAATTTTCTTGAATCTTTCATGAAAAAAAAAAAAGGAATTCCGTGGCAGCACGCGTCTTTCACCCGCGCGAATGCCAATCTGGAAGAACAAGAACAATGGCGTCGAGGACGAGGACGAGGACGAAGCCACACACGCGCGCGTGCCGCGAGGAAGAAAGCGTCAAGGAACTGATCGTTGTCGAGTGGTGGGGAGAGAGCGTTTAGCTACGATCGTAGGAACGGTGACGAACGAGTCGCCGGTGGAACTCACGGGCCCCGCGTAGATCTTCACTCTTACATCTCATTGTTAACATTTCACTGACCGATAGCCTATTAATCGGCTTTTGTCGCCGACACGATGGTAAATCGGTTGTCACGTTGATAAACAGTCATTTGTTATTTAGACTCGAAGTAAAACTAGTTGCGTAGCTCGCAATTGCTCGGGCAATTTTATCTAAGCATAAGAAAGGCGCAGATACTGTTTAACCGCTAGCGGTCGGTAAAGTGTTAAATGTAAAAATACATCTTAACCACCTCAACGATGGATTGGAGAACGTTTTGAGATTCTTATATTCTATCACGTGACCCAACCAATAAAAACATCGACGACGGAAGGTAGAGGCTAAAAAAAAATTGAAAAGAAGCGAATCGAAGTAAAAAGTTTCGTTGCACAATCGAGCGGCAAGATAAGATTGCATACTGTCCCTCTTCCACCTTTTTTCCCTCCTCCTCCTCCTCGTCTTCTTACGATGATCTACGTTGAGAAGAGCGTAAGGCCCCTCACTCACCCCCACCACGGGCAGCGCTAGCGCGTCACATCGCTCCCCGCGCTTAAGAGCCTACGGAAGTCCGCTCGTGCGATGGGTCCGTCGAAAGGCGGTGGAGGGGATGGTGCGCTCGCGCGCGCTCGAAAGGTGGCACCGAGCGATCGAGATCCTCAGTAGGTCACTGGGACGTGGCTCGTGGTCGAGACGAGCGTGGCTTCTACCTTCAGTCGGTCCCCGTCGGCCAGTACAGTCACCTCTGGACCTGAGCTCGTGCACGAGGGAGAAGGACAGTCGATCGGAGGGAGAGAGAGAGAGAGAGAGAGAGAGAGAGAGAGAGAGAGAGAGCTCTCCAAACAAAAAAGAAAGAAGGACGGAAGGACGAAGGAGCGCCCAGGAGAAACGGAAAGGATCGACCTAAATGAGAGGGGAACCGTTTATCGTTGTACGCGTGGAATTGGTCTCGCGTGGCAGGTGTCGTTCGTCGTGATAACGACGCACGCGTGATCCTCCGCGTTGATAGATAGTTTGGGATCAAGAAGAGAGAAGGACCCAAAAGAGAAGAGGAGAAGGATCGACTACGCAAGAATCATCGCGAACCAAGAAGAAGAAGAAGAAGAATCAAGGACCTAGGTGTATTTGTCTCGTTTCTTCGCTCGTGATTTTCGACTAGTTTTTCTTTCCTCCTTCTTTTCTTTTTTTGTTGCTTTCGTTTTAGCCAATTCGTTTCTCCTGCTTTTTTCTCGAGTCGATCTACGATTCGTCGCTGAGGCACAGCCGATACGTATGTGCGCGAGCTCGACTCTTCCCTTTCGAACGTTCGACGTCGTGGATTTTTCACGAAACGTGTGTCGTCGAAGGACTGCTATCGCGACAGTTTTTTACTCCGATGGAACTCAAGGATGGATCGTTCTTCACTCTTGTGTCGTTTCGACGAATCTTTTTATCGAAACAGTGCTTCCTCGTCACGTGATTCGATCCCTTAGTCGAGTTCAGTACCACGAGACGCCCTTCGTCGGAGTTTCGACGGCAAAGACACGTCGCGCGCATGTTCGACTCACTCTTCGAATTTTGTTTTCTTCTCATTTCGAATTCTTTTCGATCGATGGACGTTCGATCTGAGCTAAATGTGAGCAGTGAAAAATACGCGAGAAAAATGTGAGGTAAAGGAGAACGTGGATAACGATAGAAAAAGAAAAGAAAAGAAGATTCGGAAATTATTGCGACGTACAAATGGGGTGAAATCGTTCGATCGTTAGTTTGTTCGATGTTTCGTCGAAAAGCAGAAAAATATATATCCACACATTGTGTCCGGGTCACGAGATATCTCGTCTTACTGTCTTTTAATGTGCCACGACTCAGGAAATGAAAAATAAATTGATTTTCTTGTTAACTTATCAAGACAACGAAGTCTCTCGAGTATTTTTATGACGAACGATTAGCGAAATAAAATAATGTATGTCGAAATTCCGAAAGCGCGTTAAAGTCGCATTGCTAACGTTTCTTCCGTGCTTCCATAACTTCGAGTTTGATGGTTCTTTCTTATTGCAGAGCGGACGAAAGCACGATGGAGAGGACGTGGCGGAGTATACGGAAGACGGCCTTAATCTTATTGCTGCCCTTGCTATTGGCTGTGAGTAACTTTTTAACGATGTTACGACCTAAATTAAATCAGCATCGACACGCCACGCGTTACCAGTCGAAACGAGGATCATCGATCTTTCGATCTCTTCCTTTTTATCCGCGTTAAATCGAATTATTAATCGCAAGACGATTGAAAGGAATTCTGAAAATACGCATACGTGGGGAAGAATCGCGTTCGATTTTGACAGATCGTCGAATACAACGTCGAACTATTCGTGCTCGAAATGGCAGACGTTAAGGAGAAAAGTGACGTTGAATCGATGCTCTTTTCGGTGACCGAAATAATAATCTCTCTTTTTCTTCGACCGATCATCCGTGAGATCGACACGGAAAATTTAACGAATCATTCTTCTTCTTCTTATTTTCTTCTCACAATGGATACGCCATTGATGCTTCTTCTTTTATTCTATTATCATATTTTTTAATCGCGACGAGGTCCTAAATCTTTCATTTTTCCATCCAATCGATATTTTTACGACGATCGTAATTACATCGTGGAGTTCTTCAACTACACGCTGAAAATTCCAAACGAAAGTTCAAAGTCAAAGTAATATTAATCGTTCGATTAACGCATTCACGCGCGCGCGTGCCACCGGTGGCTCGCACTTAAATATTTTATCAGGCGGTGCAAGTTTAGTTCGTTTAGTAATTGGAAAAGATATAGTTGAAAATTAAAATAATGGACATTTTTCATTTTACTTCGGTGCCGCCCGATAACGCAAAGCGCTCGCCAATGGGAGAGAAACATGAATTGCAGCGAATTGCACCGCGAGAACGTGTTAATTAACATTTTTCCCTAATTTTATTAACGATAAAGATTAGATCCGTTTGAACCCCCGGTGGTACACATCGTAGGGAACTCGTTAAAAGCGTTGTATTTCCTTGCTCTTCTCAGATCCATCGTCGAATTATCAGTGCCGCAAAACCGGTGAATCTGTTTATTGCTCTATTCCGCATCTGTCTGAGATCGTTCGGCTGCTCTGACTTTGCAAAAGATCCTCTACAGATGTTTCGACTTAAGTCGGATCTCTTTCAAAATAATAGCGACGTTCATCTATAGACAGAAATTGAATTCAAAGAGAGATTCGTCAAACGTGCTAGAATGACTTTGAATCGCGTCAGTGAAATCTTAAAAGTTAGACAATTTCTAAAAAGTTTCGTTTTATAGCGAAGATCCATCGTTGCGCGATTTATCTCAATTTTTCTGTTTTCTTTTTTACGATCTAACGGAAAGAAGAAACGAAAGAACGAAAAACTCGAATAATTTTCCGAAGGCGATAATCGAATTTCGATCGCTTCCGATCGATGCGATCGAATCGTAAGGAATTAAGATCCATCGATATATTGTACGAACGCTGGTCGATCCGACTTTTACTAGATCGTTCGAAGATTGAGTGAAAAAAGGTCGAAATCGTCTGAGGAATTCTTCGGAATCCGACGAATTGAAATCGATGAAACGAAACGAGAAACGGAAGGTTTATTTTCTTTCTCAATGGAGAAAAATATTCGGTTGAACTACGATGGTGACGATCGATCATTGACGACGCGGAGAAACGTCGCAGCCCTGGAACCGCTAACCGGCGCGCAGGACGCACGTGCTGGCCGAGAATCAACGCGAGGATAAGTTAACTCTTAACACATTCGTCGCCACGTCACCCGTATTCGGGTGACGGGTACGTTTCCGCGAGGGCCCCGTCACCCGTATCCGGGTGACGCTCTTCTTCTTTTACGTTCCGGCGCTGCGACAGTCGGATTTGGGCCCCGCGAGAAACTCGACCGAATCGCGCTGGGCGACGAACGTGTTAAGAGGAATCGTCGTAGCCTCGGGCCCGTCGTTGTGCCACATATAGTCGTTTGTTGTGGCGCTGATCGATTCGAGGTAAAATCCTGAATGAAATCGTCCGTCGAGCGTTGAGAAGCAAGCGTCCGCCGTCGACACGTTCGGTCGATTTCCTTCGTGAGTTTCCACGTCGATAGGGAACAGGAAATTTGTAAATCCACTCTTGGAAATGTGTTAGTAAATTTATTGGCCATTAATTTATATTTTAATTCTTTTTATAACACTTTATTTACGACTGGGAAGGACGTCTCGTCGGTTTGAAAAACTAGTTAGAAACGAGTCGAGTCTCACGAAGAAAAGAGCATCTGTATGGGATTCGTTGGAAATGGACTAATAAAAAGTAGTATCTTGATTCTTTTTATAACATTGTTTTATTTCAAATTAGCAAGAAACGAAGTTAGTTTAGAAAAGAGTATCTATGCGCTACTCGAGGACAAGAGCCAGCTTCAAGAAGCGACCTGCGTTTGTCTCTTTACTCTCCACCACTAACAACAGTGTGTCTCAACGCACGATTCGTTTTTGCCTATTGGCACTGTATCATCTCATTTGAAATAATTCGACTTTTTCCTCGTTCCGATTGACGATCGTACGACTTAATCGATTACTTTGGATCACTTCGTGGATATTTAAATATATCTGACGCCTTTGTTTTACGTTTTTTCACCTTCCCAGTTTTTTTATTTATCGCTCGATACTCGCATTTTTAATTTAATCCTTTGCCACGCAGCCAAGGTTTAGTGCCAAACTTCGCGTTGCAAAGTGCCACGACGTCGTACGATTTTTATAATTTTTCACAATATAATGAATAATAAATAATAATTAATCGAAATTCACATAAGTTCGAATTTCCAACAAAGTACAATAAAATGCGGATACTTTCGCGGATTCTTCGAAACTACGAAATTGGTCGATGTACTCGAAGTATCACATCGACTGATAAGTTTCCGGTCTAAAAATAATGTCCGGTAATGCAAAGTAAAGCCTACACGTTCCTTTGATATCTTTAGAGTGTCACCTATCTCTCGCATCTTCGCTTTACAATTTGTCAAAACAATTTCGTGGACTTTTTGATGTTTTTTGATGTAACCACCTCTTTCGGGCAAACGAGTCAATATAGAGTCCGGATAACACTTATCAAGCCAAGCTTTCGTTTCAAAGATGTCTTTTCCTATGAAAAAGCAATGTTTCATCAACGCACGAAATTCTTTTGTTTCACTAAAACCACTGTAACTTTCGAACCAAACGTCGGATCGTGGTGAAATTTTGACAGCTATCTCTTGAAGGTTAGTACCTTCTAAAAAGATATTAATTTTTTAAAAAATTAACCGCCATCTGTCTGTCAGAGCGGAAACTTATCAGCCGATCTGTTAAACCGTTCGCGCGCGACATTTCTTTAAAAAAATATCCTGGAAAAATCTTTTGCCCTAAGACGATCAAGCACGCCCTTAGGAACGATTCCAGCCGAGGAGGAGATTTAGCGGGGCACTTTAGAGCGAATCTCAGTCGGAACGGTAGAATTTGCCGTGGAGAAGCCGACCGAGAAACCTCGAGAGGAGGAGGACGTCGTTGCGACGCGAGACGACGCGACGTCTCTTGGTTAGTCGTAGCTGTGCGCGCGCGCGCGCGTATGTGCGAGGATATACACACGCGTGGAAAGGCGATCTTGAATGGAAGAGGAGAGCGTGGCTCGACGAGAATCGGTAACCGAGGCCGTGCACGCGCTACGTTACACGAACTGTGGTCGGCCGACTCTAACTATACGAGTGGAGTCGTCGAAGCGAAGATAGTAGGTCACTGCGCCGGACGCGGTAATGCCCTCTTTCCACTATACTCTCTAGACGATGCTTTCTCTCTTTCTCTCGCTCGCTCGCCCGATTCCATTCGCACCGAGTCGCCCGTATCGCGTAGCACCTCGAGACGCTCTACGCCTCGCTCTCGTCGTCTTGTCCTTATCATTGTCATAATCGTCGTTGTTGTCCTTATCATTGTCATAGTCGTCGTAGTAGTCGCTGTCGTCATCGTTCTGGTCGTTGTCGTAGTCGTCATCGCGTAGTCGCAGTCGTCGTAGTCGACATCGACGTCGTATAGCGGGTCTCGCGCGAGTACGTACTCTAGCCGACGAGAATCAACTTTTTTTTCTCCTTTCTTCTCGTCATCGACAGCTTTCTTTCCTGAGAAACGTCTGGCGTCTCTCGCTCTACGCGTTCATCGTTTTGTACGTTGAGCGTCGCTCGATTACTCTTCTCTTTTTATATAGTTTCGATATTGTTGTCCTTCTTCTTCTTTCCTATTCTTCGAGTGGAGTAAATTCGACGAACGTTTTTCCATTCGTTTTACTTTTCGTGGCATATTATTAGGTTCTTTTTTTCAATTGAAAAAACGTTGTTTTTTATTTTTTATGTTGTTTTTATGAAAAACTGTTAAGAAAAAACGAAATTATTTTCCGAACGACATCATAATATATTAACGTCGAGATTCGTCGCTGTTTTAAGAGAAGGGTTTCTGATAAAGAGTTTGGGTCTCAAGCGACCATCTTAATTAATTGATGCGTTCGACATAATCCAAGTGTTCCGTCTAATGGAGCTCGTGGTGTAAGAAAAGACATCGTGCCAATCGTAGTTCCTTCTAAAGAATTTACAAAGACGGAACCTCGTTTCAAACTGGAAAATCAAAACGCGCTCGATCAACGCCATCCTTCCCCTTTCCATTAGTTATTATATAAAATTATAGTTATATTGTATAAAAATAGTATTATATACAAACTCGGATTATTAAAAGAAAAAAAATTTATTAAACAATTTTTAAACTTCTAAACAAACATCCAAGCAACCGAAGGAAGTATAAGCACAGTTGTTAGTAATTCGTGTGAAACTTCTGGAAGGCTAAAAAAGATTCCTGCGACCCTCAGAGAAAAGCTTAACTGCTTCTATTAACTGCTACTATTAATGCTGCTTTTATTGCTACTATTTGATTGCCACTGTTTTAACAATCGCGACCTGATAGTCAATCACGTAACTCCAGATGATCGAAATCAGTTTCGTCTTCCATTTGTTTGACTATCGTCGAAGATAAACGCGCGGTTCGACCGCCATTCATTATTCCTAATGAATAGGATCGAGAGTACTCTGCACTGACTCGCGAAACGTGCAATCTTGCGGGCGACCGCAGAACGCCCGCTGCGAGAGCTGCAACGAAAAGAGCAGAGGACTTTTCACGATCCTTCAACATCGTCGACGATACGATTACTTTCGACGCCGATCGCTCGTAAGTAATCGTGATAACTTAATTAGCGAGATTTACGGCGCCTCGAGGGGTTCGTTAAGGCGATGGAGGTGCTCGCGTCGCCTTTTGCATTTTATTAGAAAGCTCTTGGCGTTCTTTTCGCGACGCAGACCAATTTTCATCGTTGGAAGACGCTCGCGATTTTATCGCACATGACTTTCATCGCGTCGTACTCGACATTGTGAAAACACATACCGAAAGATTTATTTTAATATTGGAAAGTTTCGAAAGTTTCGAAAGTCTCCGGCGGTTTTTGATAAATCGCGCTGATTGCTCGTACATTATTCGTGCCAAAAATCGATGGAGCCTTTCCGACGTCCAAGTCGATCTACGAATTTTACTTTATTTCGAATCGATTTGTAACTTTCCTCGTGTCGAGAGAACTTATAATAATTAAGAATACTTTTAATAATATTTTATTGTTCGGAAAGTCTCCGCTTGTTTCCGATAGATCGCGCTGATCACTGTTGGGACGTTGTATATTATTTGCACCGAAAATCGGCGCAGACTTTCCGAACAACCTAATAAGAAAATATGACGGGAGAGGTCGGTGTCCTTGAAATTAGCGCAACTGGAGCATCTTCGAGACCGTTTTCTCGAAGAAAACAGTTGGAATTCTGTGATATTTTCTCTTTTTTTCTTCATTTCTTTGAAAATCGACGAGAAATCGAGAAACGTATAGCGAAAGCAGACGTTCCCTGTAAATCATGATAAAAGAGAAAAAAGGAAGGACGAAGGAATAGCGATAATAAATAAGGAAAGGAAGGTGAGATCCGTAAAAATTTGGAAAAGTTAAGCGTGCAACGAAGGAGAAAGAGAGAGAGAGAGAGAGAGAGAGAAAAATAAGAGGGAGACTTTCATCGTGTCGGCGACGAAACGCTTAGGTGCCCTTAATGCGTGCTCATTTCGCTTGGCAGTCCACCGAGACGCTCTCTTTTAATTAAAACTCCCAACCTGGGGAGTTTTATCCTCAAAGAGCGTTCGTACGTGCGCACGCCCTTTTCAGCCACCTTCGCATCCCTTGCTTCCATCTTCGCCACCTGTTCGCAAAGGGATCCTTTTTTTTTTCTTCCTTTTCTCTCTTGATCTTCTCTCTATTCGCAATTCTCAGTCAGATCGATTCGCACGATAGTCGTTACCTTTTTAATTGGATCTCGTTCGAGACAGCCGTGTTCGCGCGAACAACCTCGCGCCAACGCGAATTGCCCTTCTTTTCAGATCCGCCCTCCATCGAGCGCCTTTCCACTTCCGCGATTTTAGCATTTCTAGTAATTATTTTACGTAAGCGTCTCCTCGAGGCGAGGAGAAAGAAAAATATTGCCTTCCTCGGAAAGTCTTCGTCTACAAGGAGTATCGTAAGTATTTGGAAATTTCAGCAAATATTTTATATTTTACGCGATATTTCTATTTATATTTATTCGGAGACTTTCCGAACAATGTTCGAAAATAATTGATTTTAAAGGCGATATTTTATCGTTTTAAAAAAAGAAAAAAGAATTCACGAAACTCGAATGAAACATCGGCGCGAAAGAGACATTTTTTTCTATCGTATCTCCTTTGATCTACCGCTTCATTTTAGTTTTTCGTAGGTACGCAAAAATTGACTTTGTTCGAAACAATCGATGTCTGCTGGCGACGCGCGTAGCTACCGGCGAGGCAACGTCGATTTACTTACCTCGTTGCAAACGAGCAACTCGTAGCAACTCGTTAACGCGATAAAACGGTTTTTCTCCCTCCTACGACTCCAGACGACGATGCGAACGATGGGCGATCGACCTTGACGCTGATCGATCGTTTGAAAAAAAGAAGAAAAAGAAAAAATGAGGCGCGCACCTGCACGAGGATCTCTCTTTCTCGTTCGTTCGAGTATTTTTCCGCGCTTTAGGTATAATAGTGCGCGTTGTCGAAACGTATCACGACGGAATACGCCTACCGTGACTCGGCCTACTTTTTCACCACCATATATAGTCGAAGACGCACCGGTCACATTACGACGGCGACGTCCTCGTCGTCGTCGTCGTCGTCGTCGTCTGCGACGATTGCGAGGGGAACGATGACGGTTTCTCTTCGTAAAATCTCTTATCTTACTTTTCGACAGGCGGGCGACGCGTCGACCCGCAGAATCGCGAGCGGTACGCTTTCTAAAAGCGAGAAAAACGGTTCGGCTGTGTCGAAACGTCGTTCTTTTTCTTTTACCTTTTTCCCTTCGAGAGACAAACTTAACCCCTTGACCTACAATATCGAATAAGACTCGTGCTAAGAAATTCGAACCTAAGACGAGAACTGCCAGTCTTACTCGTGGTACTTCGATCGGTCTAAACGCAAACAGCGTGTTAAACGTAATTAACACGAGCTTGGCTTGTGCGCGTAAGACAAGAGGTTAGCACGTTCACGACGGAGTTGTACCACCATTCTCGATTGTCTCATCGTAGGATGTCTGCCACCGGTGGTACAAACGTATCTAATCCTAGCTTTTTCTTCGTTAATCTTTTGACTACAGCGCGCTCTCGGAGGAATCCATCGATGCGGAAGACGCGATATTCGCGTGTCAGTCGCTGCGGAACTCATTGTCCACGAGCTACCGTTCGAAACGGTATCCGAAAATTCGATACTAATCTTAAGGTTCAAATAGATAATAATTGCGAGTAAATTAAAAATATACACTTTCTATTTATCTTAAGTAACTCTTTAAGCTATTTTAATGTATTTAACATAATTTATACGTTCTTTAATAACAATAGGTGGTAATTAAATATAAAGAAAGAAATGGAAAAAAGCAAAAAAGAAATTCATTTTGGCAATTTTAACACAATGATAATAAAGATAATAAAACGGCAACGAACGAATAATACAGAGGGCGTAAGTTTACGTCTTTCGTATTCATAGACTTGTGAAAGCTTATATGTACGCCTTTAGCAGTCAAAGGGTTAATAAAATTGGAATATATCCTGTTAAACATGAGATTCTGAACTTTCGTTTAGGATTTTCTGCATATTGTTAACGGCGTAATTACGATCAAGGTATGAATATGTTAGCTGCCAATGAAGAAACGCACGATTTAGGATCGCGTCGTGAACGTATTAAATAGAGAATCGTCCATATTTTTTTTCCACTGGATTTACTCGCTCTTACGCTTTAGTCCGGATGCGAATTATTCGATAGGGTGAAAGTACGTCCACCGTCGAGAGATTCGGTCACCTCGAGAACGACAATGGAGAAGCGAAACCGTTCGATGCTTATTTACGAACAGTCGCGCACTTCCTTCGACTTTTTCGTCGTCCACTAGGCTCACCTTCGCTTTCGTTCGATGACTCATTTCTCTTTTCATTTGTCGTTGATCGGCACACGATTGTCCCCCTTGTGCTTCGATCTTGTTCAATAATCGCGATTATGCTCGAAGGTTCGTGAAATGTTGACATTTCTCGATCGTTTCTCATACACAAATACACTCATAAAAGTATTAATAAATTAAATAAAAAAAAATCCGATAGAAGAGGAAGGATCGTTTAGGGAAACGGAAAATGGAAGAAAAATAATATCTACGTAAATTTGCGAATTTTCTATAAATTCGATAGGTTAAAACTAATCTTCGATTCTAGATTATAAAAACGAGGGAAGAGACAGTGAATATTTGAGTCGTCTTCTCGTATTATTCTTTCCTCAGAAAAAAGTCGTTGACGTAAATTCTTCGTCACATGCGTCGAATCGCCTTGCATTATACGCACGAAGCCACGAGGTTAAATGCGGCCGTCACCTGGTCGGCGATAGGATCGTTAGACTCGAACCTTTTCCACGTACGGGCGAACAGGCCCTTTCTCGTCGGCTTCCTAATTCTTTCGTAACGAGACGGTTATTTTTTCCTTGGTGGAAAACTAGTTCGCATCGAAGTACAGTTACTTACCTTCGAGTGGTTCGTCACTCGCGTAGCCTCGTCGTTGTTTCGTTCCTTCTCGATCGCACGTTTTTCTTCCTGGGAGCGCTGCTACTTCCAGTCCGCAGGTCGGATTGCGATCCGAAGTCAAGATAAGCGAGAAGGATCGATAGATAGGTCGATGTAGAGATCGAAATTCCAAAATGCGATTTTAATACCAGACGACGAGGAGCGAGGCGAAATTTCGTTCGACTTCAATTTTTATTTTTTACGCAGATGCTGCTTCGTTAACTCTTCGAGCCACAGAATTTTAGGCAATGATAGGTCCGTGTCGCGCGGAAATTTTATTCTTGTAAAATGTAACACATTAAATCTATTTTAATCGATGAAGAAATAAAGTTACATAAAATTGATAAAAAAAAAGTATTTAATTAAACGTGGGATCTATCGGTGAACACAGTAAATTGTGGAAGTAGGTGGGTCTCTATAAACCTCCGTGCTTCAGGTAATTAATTTTAATTTTTCGAGATCACCTAGAAAACATTCCACCATTCATATTCAGCTGTCGGAAAGATTGAGGGAGAGGGAGGAGGCATTTTTAGTACTGCCTTGCTTCGAAGGGTTAAATGTAAGATCGCTCTTCCATCGATAAATCTACCAAATTTTAACACTGTTCCAAGGAAGAAGGTGACCATTCTCTCGCGATGGAATATGCGAGTGAATTAGCGCTTCGATTTCCATGACAAATGATAAGGCGTAACGACGTGTGGGACCGCGAGAACATAATTAAATGCGCAGACCTGGCTAAGCGAACATCGTCTTATCCGTTTACCAGGTCGCTGAGGTCTTGTTACACGCGAGGAACATCTGGGTCTGTAGGAGACAGTACCGTTCGTTAATTTCTTTTTTACCACGTCGAGAAGACCTATCGAAAATCACTATTGCTCTTACTCGACATTTATCGATACGATTTTCAGTTAGCTTTACCTTGTTAGCTACCGACCTCCTTCATCGCGTTTCTTTGTTCTCTTTTAAGTGCGATTAATTTGCACTCTTTTAAGTGCGATTTTTTTTAATAAGAAAATTCCCATTTTTTGTTCTTTCACCGATGAATTGTCGCTCATCAAAAGCAACGATTTCCCGTAAGAGAACGGAGCTTCGAGCATCGACCTCACGAACATCATCGCGCTGCAGTTGTCTCGAAGGCGTTCTCGTTACAACGTCGAATTCCCATTTCGATATTAGTTTAACCTTTCAATTGCTTACGACCAGTTAATTCGTCACAGAAAAAATTGACTTTATCGAGTTATCGAAAATTCGTCAAAAATGTCGGTAACTCTTCGTTCTACGTGATCGATGTTAATTTTTATAAAAAGTACATCGATCAAAGATGACGTTAAGTCAAATCAAATAATCAAGTTATTTGATATACGATTTTATAAAAAAAAAGAAAAATTATGAAGTAAAATTTTTTACGTAGAATTTTTTGGACAAATCACGCATTTGAAAGGTTAAATGTTTGAAAGCTTTAAAGAACAATTCCAGGGAGGTTTTCTCGTTCATCCTCGCCTTGAATAATTGCTTTTTCCATACGTCACAATATCTATCAATACGAGTATATTGGGTTGCCCGGAAAGTTCGTGCCGATTTTCGGTTTTTTAACAAATTTATTCATTATTTTATTAATTATATTATATCTTTTATTATATATATATATATAAAATAAATAATTACATATGTTATATACTTTTTTTTTCTTCAAAATCGGCACAAACTTTCCGGACAACCCAATATACGACATGTATATGTACGTATTGCAATTGCATAACGTCTGCCATTTGTGGTTCGCATAAGAGCGCTCCAATTTCCTTCTCTCTCTCTCTCCCTCTCTCGCGCGCACTTCGAATCGTCGAATTCGTCTGGAGAAGACCGTCAAGGTCGACAAAGCGCGGCGCTACGTCAAACAATTCCATGGAATTTCGAGCACCGTAAACCGCGTTCGATTGGCATTCCGTGTAAGGTCGCAACGGCTCGAAACGTTCGCGGAATTCCTAATGCAGATTCCGCCTTCTTCTTTTCCTTGTTCCTACCTCGTACAAGTATCTACGTTTCGCGAACAACAACGACGCGAGATAGAGGACTAGCAACCACTAGCCCGACTATCTAGGAAGGCGGGGTGAGGAGAGAGAGAGAGAGAGAGAGAGGGAAGGTGGCAATGGGGAGGAACGAGACGACGCAAGAAAGCGGACGAGGAGGAAGCCTACTCCCACTGAGTCGTTCATTGTAATTCCGGAAAGACCGGCGCTTCCGCGGCATATCGCGTACCGTTTCCCGACACCGTAAAAAATGTTACGGCTGTGATGGAACGTGGCTGGAACTCGGCGCTTTCAAATTTCAAGCGGAGAATCCTTCGTGCAAGAACAGTCGTTCGCCGTTAGAACGACGGACGATGCGTCTGTATTTCGTAAGGTTGACTTCGTAAGATTGATTTCGAAAGAGTCGGCAAATTCCATGCCGGAAAAGATTTGTAAACCGGGCTACTGGTTTCCGTAAGAGGACAGGCCTAAACGTCGATGTCGATTGAAAAGAGAATTGTTTCGCGGATATGGGATAACTTTGCTAGCGTATTCTTCCTATTTGGATTTTTATGAAAATTAATAAAATTACCGAAGCTTGCTTTAATCATTGATGTATAACGCCAGAGCCAAGAGATGAAGTTCTTTTTTCGGATATCGATCTGTATAACATTGATTTCCATTAGTGGCCTAAATTTCCTCAAATCTAATCGACCCATCAAAACGAGCAAACTACCGAAGCTTTCGTAATTGGTACAAGACGATCGAGTCAACGAGTTCCCTTCTTCCTCGTCTGGATGCGGATATCAGTCTCGTCTGCATGCCGTCACGCTCGAATACAATATTGTTTTATTCTATTGAAAGAAACGCGTCCTGATGTTGCGGTTAGAGCTACATTTGCATTAGAAACGTTGAGTTATTTTCACGAAGGATCGTACGATTGTCCAGCTGGTCCGAGGAAAGCCGTTCTTGAAAAAATATCGCGTGACCACGCGTAACGATAGATCCTCCCTGCTTTAAGGAGGAATTACCGTTGCAGGCGTGAGCCAACGGATTTAGTTACCTAGAATAAACGCTCTAATAGCGAGCAGCACGTCGTACGGAACCGCCTTCTACGCTTACGCAAGACTCAAAGCCATGCAGGCGCTTCGTTTCTCGATGCCAATGCGAAACGCGTTTAGGATTACGCTCGAGATTCTCCTAGTCGATCATGGACGATCCAGTCGAATCGTTTCTGGCATCGTCGATATGCGAAAGGGAAGATGAAGCCATCCACGACCCTGGCTCTATTGATCCCAAAGGTCTTCGAGTTTCCGCTATCTCAACGCCATTGGAACGAATTTTCACGACAAAGCGTTAGGCGATGTTTCTCTCGACGTACGAAATTGCACTGCATCGAATTCCATTGGATTCCGATCCTTTGGATGCTCGATGTCTCCTTGCTTTGCGATTTACAGCTTTGCTATTCACCGCTTTGACGATAAACGAAACGAAGCGCTTGAAATTAACACCGATTCGTCCTCGAAAATCTCTCTTCCTCCTGCACGATTTAAATCGCCATTCGATATAACTCCATTCTTCTTTTAACGGAAGGACGGATGTTGGCACCTTTCCGATAGAACAAATTAGATTTACCTACTTAACATACCTAATTTATCACGGATCTTTCATGAATTATCTTCAGTGCATCTTATCGTATCTTTCTTCAGGCCTGTTTTTTTCTTTCTCTTCCAAACAATTAATAATCCTAATTTGATTTTTACTCCTTGTGCTTCTCGTGTGCGATCTGCGCACAGTGCGTTGAAGTTGTAGAAGTTTCGTTGATTCGCCATTTTGGAAAGAATTACGTCCATCGATATTCCACTTATACCGTTGCTATATCGATGCTAAGCAACTTCGGAATAAAAGAAGGATGCGCTTAACCGAGCAAGATCGTTTGGGTTGTTGCAGAGCGTGAAATGCGAGCCACCGCTGGTCGACAGTAGCGCGCTGCCGCTGGAGCACAGGTCGGTGTACGGTCCACCGGCTCAATATGGCCCGCCAACGTCTCACGGTGCCGAGGAGAATTGGCCATTGGCGTCGCCAGACACGCCGCAAATCAAGCATCTTCAAGTGCAGTGCGAGAAGACGCACATGCGAGTGAACATCGAGTTTGACCGGCCGTTCTACGGCATGATCTTCAGCAAGGGCTTCTACTCGGACCCTCACTGCGTTCATTTGAAGCCAGGTACTGGCCACCTAAGCGCCACCTTCGAAATCTTCCTGAATTCGTGCGGCATGAGCTCGTCGGCGAACCACAACATCGCGGCCTACGGCGCACCCACGCCCTCCGGTAGCTACGTCGAGAACACGATAATCGTTCAGTACGACCCGTACGTCCAGGAAGTCTGGGATCAGGCGCGCAAGCTACGCTGCACCTGGTACGACTTCTACGAGAAGGCGGTCACTTTCAGGCCGTTCCAGGTCGACATGCTTCACGCGGTCACCGCCAACTTCCTCGGTGACAATCTACAATGTTGGATGCAGATACAGGTGGGCAAGGGACCCTGGGCCAGCGAGGTATCCGGCATCGTTAAGATCGGCCAGACCATGACAATGGTCCTCGCAATCAAGGACGACGAGAACAAGTTCGATATGCTCGTCAGGAACTGTGTGGCGCACGACGGCAAGAGGGCGCCCATACAACTGGTTGATCAGTACGGATGCGTCGTTAGGCCGAAGATCATGTCCAGGTAAAGTTTCGGTGCTTCTCGATCAAAAACTGGGAAAGTTAGAGATCTTCAAGCGCATGGTTTTTCTTTTCATCATTGTAATAACGATGCTTCGAGTTTGAGTTGACGCGTGTGTGAGGTATTAGACGAGTCGACATTCGTTCGATGCTCGAGTGCAATATTTAAGTTTAAAATGCCGCCTTGAATATTTTGTATTTCCACTTTTTCTAATAATAACAAAATCATCCACGCGATTGCGAATACTTCAACGAAGGACATATTTCTTCTCTCTTCCATAGGTTCCAGAAGATAAAGAATTTCGGACCCAGCGCCTCTGTCGTAAGCTTCGCTTACTTCCAAGCGTTCAAGTTCCCGGACAGCATGAACGTCCACTTCCAGTGCGTCATTCAAGTCTGTCGTTACAATTGTCCCGAGCCGAAGTGCGGCCATCCGGGATTGGAGTACGGAGCGCCGGCAGCTAGCATCTCGCAAGAATACGGAGCACCGGTTCATCAAGGACTCTCTTCGGAATATGGCGCGCCACCGGTGCCGGAATACGGAGTGCCACCTGCTTATCCGGATCCCAGACACCCCAGTGGCCCGGCCGGAGCGTACAGGTGAAAAATAATCGACCTACTATCGTCGATTCAGTCGAAGCGTCTTCGTTACTATTGCTAAAAGCCAAGTGCAATTCTTCCTTCTAATCTAAACAAGAGTTTTCCAACTTGTCGTCGATCTGTTGTATCTGGATCTACGAAGTCGATGATCGTATTTTAACTCTTGCCTTTCCAATCGATAGCGAGCCGAACCCGGACGTGGTGCCAGCTCCGCAAGCCCAGACATCGTCGTCGTCACCCAGCTCGACACCGGGTGACGCGACGGCCAGCAGCTCGCCCCAGAGTCCCCAAGATAACATACATCTACCGCCACCGCCTCTTCCCGGCCATCCCGCTGGGGCCTATCAAACCGTCAAGAGGAAGGGCACAGCAGGCTCGGAGGAGCTAGAAGGTAACCTGGCCACCCTCGGAGGACGACCGAGGTCTGTCGAAGGTTTCCTAGCCGAGCTGAGAGGCGCCAGACGACGAAGACACGATCATCCGGAAGACGATGACTCCGTGAGTATTTTTGCTCCCTCTTCCTAAATTAAGTAATTGTCCTAATTGTCCATAAGAACAAAACACAAGTCTCACCAAAGACTCCAGAGAGTTTCTCTAGAGCCTTAAGTTCAATATTAACAGCCCCTAAGCGATTAACGCGTATTTGAACACTTCCACGCAAGACCTTTTGGTGATCTATCAACCACTACATTGTTCTCAGAGTTTCTACCAGCCCGTTAGCTTGATAAGCAATCACGTGTACAAGCGAGCGGCCCAAGAAATGACGGACGTGAACACCTCCAGGATAATTCAGGTAGTGGCGCCAGGTGACGTGAACTTCGCCCTTGGCACGACCAACTCCAGCAACGACACCACCGTCGTCATCCAAAACGCCAGCGCTAACTCCGATCCCGAGACGATCTGCATGAGTTTGCCCGGGTTCGTCGGTGGCCTGGTGATGCTGCTCCTCGTGGTGGTGGTCGCCTCGCTCGTCGCCGCGTTCCTCTTCGTCAGAGTGCGAGCTGTCGATCGGAAGAACGTTGGCTTGGCAAGCGGCGGCTTCGTCCATCCTGCGTTCGCTGCGGAGAACTGCACCGTGCCGAATCCGGAATTCGTAAAGGTCGCCAATTGACGTGGCGCGTCGATGATCTGCAAACTGTCGGCGCGTTTCTCGCGACCAACAAGGAAATAGACGTAACCAACAAATACATCGCTAGGCGCGACGAGCCCCACGCATCCCTATCCTTCTCCTAACTTCGATCTTTCGTCGTTATCGTTGTCGCTATCGATGCTTCGATCTTATCCAACTTCCCGCCTCCACCTTCGAATTCCTTCTTCTTTTTCTAGCGTGTTCTTCGTTCAACAACTCTTTTAGATACCGTTTAGAACGTCGATTTGCTTTCGACTTTCTCTGAATTCCCCGAAACGCATCGATCTTTCTTTCTTCCTGGTTCCTTCGATTGCCGCGTAGAAATCGCCTCTACTCGGAAAGTCGCACCGAGGCCTCGATCTCGATTAGAACGTAACGCCAACGAAAGAACGGACTACGTTGTCGTCTCGCGAGGACTTCGACTTTTACCATCCTGTAAATAAGAGTCCAGACGAAAGAGAAACACGGAGACGTTCAAATCCGTGCGGATTTTTTTTTTATCTTTATCCTTTTGTTTTTTGCTCGTGAGATCGCGAAAGACAGACTCGATATTGCCTCTAGATCAAAACAATTCGAAGCATTTCAAAGGGTTTAAAAACATCGCGATAACGCGTCGAAAAGAGTCTCGTTTCTCTAACGATTTAGCTGTTCTTCCATCCGCGTTGACGATCGAACGAGATCATCGAACTTGATCCTCTTTTTCTCTCCTCTGCCTTTTCTTTGCGTTGGTTGGCTCGTGCTTAAGCGAATCGCGATTCCGTCGTGGAAAGTCCGACATCTTCCCTCGGTAAAGGAGCATCGGAAAGTTTGTCGATATCGCAGCTTCGAAGGGCCTTGTAAATAAAGTCGATGAACACATTGCGTTGGACGGCCCTTCGGTAGGCCCGGCGTGTCACTTTCGCGCCGATCACGCCTTCTCGATTATTTATTTATTATGTATATAATGCCAGTATCGGACTGGGACGTTTCTGCGGGAAGAACCGGTGGCAATCAGTGACGGCGATCAGTTGGTGCCTGAAAGAGGGAACTCGTCTTGTTTGCCTCAACGACTTTTGGATTGCCTCGGGGATTCTTTGGACGATTCCACGCGTTTGGTCGGCGCAGTTTCTCGATCAGTAAAGACGGAAACGACCATTTTCAATGTTCAGCACCGATAGACCCTTATCTCCGCGAATAGGGATACGAATATCCTCGTTTATCCCGATCCAACTCAAACCGTTTTTTATTTATTTCCTTTAGGCATGCCTTGGGTCCTGGGCCAGGACCTCTCGCGTGCTGTACAATGTCCTGCATCATTCAAACCGTGCGCTTGTTTCGTATTGGGTCGATGCGCGAGAGTTTGAATCGCGCGAAGGCCGAGGCACACGGTAACGATTTTTCATCAGATTATTTTTCACCACCGATCGACCTCGTACGCACGTCACTGTTCGGTCGTAGGAGCTATAACATACGCGTGTAAATCGTATGTTCTTTTTCCTCTCGCATCGTACCTCACGACGTATCGGGGTAGCCTCGTAGACGTCGACGCCGACGTTTCGTAAAGTCGAGGCTCGGGGCACCCTGGTGCTGCTCCTTCGTTCTGATTGATCGATTCTCGATCAAGGAATTTCTATTTATTTATCGTAGCCTTTTTGTATTATTATTATTGTTATTTTTAAATCTAACGATCATCTCTCTCTCTCTCTCTCTCTCTCTCTCTCTCTCTCTCTCTTCGTTTTTTCTCCTCAGCTCCATTAAGCTTCTCACGTCCGATCGTCTAACCCTAAGTTATTTTTTGAAACATTCCATTCCCAACTCGCGTTCCCTGCATTTCTTCCCCGAGTCTTTCGTTCTAATTTTTCTTTCTTTTCTCTCTCTCCCCTTTCGTACCCCTCCTCTCTTCGCGTAACGTTTAAAGTACGTAAGAGAGACGATAAATATTCCTAGTTCATAGGAATATGTTTTACGTATGTGTTTTAAGCACACAACACACGCATACACGAACCAACACGTACACGCGCGCACGTATGAATCCGTGTGCTAACACACGTACACACATACAGACCGTCCATGGTGCGCACTTGCGCGTGAATGCGATGTATCGTGTCTTCTCGTTAACCAACGAAGACGATGACAATAGAATTACGTATTATTATAAATATTTTAATTACACGATCATTTTTATTTATACGTCTGAATATTTGTATCTTTTCTTAACACGCATCCCATCTTGAAAAAAAAAAACGTTGTTCTTTGAACATCCATGTCGCGATTTTGGAAAGATGTTCCGTCACTTAATTGTCGTCTATCGAAATTTAGATAATTCCGTTTGGCTTCTTTTTTTTTCTATGTTTCTTTTCAATTTCGCAGAGATCGCTGGTCAATTCCAACTCATCCATCCATTTTTCCGTTAATCTGCATGTCAAATAAAAACGCGATTAGACTGGAAAGAAATTTTCTAAAGCGAGTGTTTCGTCATGAATTCGTGCTCTCGTGATCAAGGCGTATTTTACCTAAGTACGTCCGTTTTTTGGTCGGTCGAATCCACGAAGTAGGATGTCAGTTCCTTCTTGAAGTTGACGATAATACCGAGCTCGATTCTGGGAGGGAAAAAATTCGCGTGACTACGAGCGTCTCGTAATTTCGTTATTTTCTTTCTCTCTTACCTAACGCTTTTAGTGCCGGCAAAAAATTGTAGATTGATGTTGCTTCGATCGATGATTCTCAAGCTAAGGTATTCGTTTATCCTCATACAAATTGTCTGGATCGAATTGTTCGTCATCTTCCTCGAGAATTCCTCGTCCGAGTCGACACTGATTTTTCCAACGAAACGGGAAAAGGTAAGAACGCGTTCGACGTCTGACCGACATATCAGATACACGGAACCTGGTGCGTACCGTCGTCTCCATTTGTTCTTTCGCGTGAAATTTCTCATTCATTTTACGAAGAAAACATTGCGTTTGAAATGTATGCAATTGCGGTTTAAGAGGGAACTTATAAATTATCGCAACGATTTGAAATTAAAAAAAAAAGTGAAAATTTAGAGTAGATCAAACGTATCTTCGAAACGTTTGCCTTCTTGCTCTCATGTTCTACCTTTACTTTATCGAGTTGTTCGGAAAGTCTCCGTCGATAAAAAATCACAAAGAGTGACAAGTGGAAACCTGTAGAGACTTTCCGAGTAATCCAATACTTTTATAATCGTGATCTATAATCGCGAAAAAATGTTAAATTAAAAAAAGAAAAATCCATCATCAACCTCAAATCGTAGCTTAAAAACTTCTTGTCGTCTTGCTCTCAAGTTAGACCCCTATTTTAATTTTTAATCGTGGTTCAGAGTAACTCGACTGCCAATGAAAGCGTCGCAGTCAACCTGGTGATTACGAACGCTTCCGACGGCATTACCATGCCTAGACAATGCCAGTCACAGACGATAGAGATCGTGCACTCCGATAGAAAGCAGGAGACCCAGTGCGCGTAAACGTACGTAAGCCTTATACGTCGAGCAAGCAGAAGACATTCCACTTTTTTTGCGTCTTCAACGTACCCGGATTCGCCCTCCTCCTTCTCACCCTCCTTTTCCTCGTTTTCCTCCTCCTCCTCGACCATCGTCTGCTCGTTCACGTGTACCGCGACAACGGGTTTCTGTACCTCGACCTTCTTTTGTTTTTCTTTCGTCGTCGTCGCCGCCGCCGCCGCCGTCGTCGTCGTCGTCGTCGTCGTCATCAACGTCTGCAACGTCGTCGACGAGGAGTACAACGGGGTTCCGACGCGAGCAGAACTAATAATATCATACGAATCGGATTACAAAAAGACCACATCGGAGGTACGCCAGGAACGTATGAACCTCCATGTTAAACTTTTTCTTGGTTGTTCCTATATATTGTTTCGATCATTGACGTAGCCGAGATCAATCGAGGGAACGACGAAGACTTTTTAACGACTTGATCGAAGCGGTACGTACCTCTTAAGTGGTTTCGAAAAGAAAGCCTTCTCCAATTCGTCGGCTGATTTTTCCTGCGAGAAGGAAGATCGATCGAATGTTAAACGCGACAGTTTCTAGGGAATTTTTTGTCTAAACGATGTTACAATCGGGATTAATTAAATCGAGATGAGATGAAACGATCAAGAAAATCATTTTAGACTATAATTATGCCAACAATTATGCAACATCGATTCTTCTACTAGGGCAGAGTTGGACGCCAGATCGTTGTCCCCGAACCTGTACGCTACGAGTGATTCGTAACGAGCGACTTTAGACGGCTTTGATAGCGAAAGAGATAAAACCTATTAGGTGTACAGGTTAATTAAATAGACCCTTTACCACATAATGACAATAAAGTGCCATAGCAAACGTAACCTGAAACATTAATTGCACAACCGATGATTTCAAACGATATGTTCCACTTTGGATGAAAAGGCAATAGCGTATAACATCTTTTACATCAGACTTTTCACACGTTCGTGTTGAAAGTGGTCCCGGCAGTTTCGAGAGGAAAATTTCAATCTTTAGGATGGTGACAGGGCTGGTCAACCAAAAAGAATGAAAAACTAGAAGTTAGAGGAATATATACATCTATTGCTGTATTTTGTTGCGCGTGGGGTTTCGCCTTGACAGTATTTTAAATCAGAAACACAAACCTCAGGGTAGGTTAGCTAGTATGTACTTTGATCCAGCGTTGCTCTCAAGCTGATCTCTGCTTTCAATTGAGTTTCACTGCTAACGTTAGTTTCGCCTCAACGATACGCACAAAACGAAGGAAATTATTTTGAACATTAGGTTCGCATTCGTTTCTCTATAAATTAATGTTAAATTAATTGATCAAAACAGGAAGAAAATTAACTTGTACACCTAACGTAAAATACAGCATCAATTCTATGTCTTCATTCGTTGATGCTCATTCTCAAAGATTCATCGCATCTTTTGTCCTCCTTATCCCCAATCTTTCCGTTCGTCCTTCTTCCCTAAATTCATATACAAGTACGTACTAGATGGAGACGACATAGGAACGAACCGTGTACATAGCTTGAACGATCGGTGGACAGCTGAGGCTGCGTTTGTCCCAGGTCCACGTAAAGGGGAGACCACCTCTGGGATTATCCGCGCAAATACCCCCAATCTGATTATAGGACAGCCTGCGGAAATAATCAGGAAGGTGGATATAGGACGTAATTAAAAGCGACGCCGTGAAGTAATTAAAAAGCTCGTTTGCCCGTTCTCGCTTTTTTCTCCCTTTTTTTTCTTTCTTCTTCCCCCCCCCCTCTCTCTCTCTCTTCCTCTCTTTTTTGGACAAGCTCCGTTCCTCGTTTCCATCCTTTCCTTTTATTTTCATATTTTTTCTACTTTACAAACCTCGTATCTCCGGCCTCGTTCAATACGACGCCGTTGCCCGCGGTGTCAAAAACGGCGATGAGCTGACCTTCTTTCATGCGACCCTCGACGATGTCCTTCCCTCCGGGCGTGAACACGGTGTAAACCTCGCCTTAAAAGCGATCGTAGACGATTTTCAGCTCGACTTTGATACTAATTGTATGTTCGAACGACGCTATCGCGGCTGTTCTTCCGGTATCTCGTATGAGGAAAAGTCAGAGGCGTGTTGTTGATCCTTCCTCGACGCCGACGATTTTTTGTCGCATGACTTATTTCACTTACCGTGAAATTCTAACGTCGTGATGCTGATCGTCGCTTAAGACGTTCGCTACTGATTGTACCACCGGTGGTACAAACTGATATAATCGCAATTCCTTCGTTGTTAATAAAATTAGGAAAAAAATTCAATCAATCCTCGTATTAGGTGTACAACTTTGTTTCCGTCGTTTTTCGATAGACGGTTGCAGAGGTAAGTGCTGATGGAAATAGGTAGATCAAAAATGTTACACAATAAGGTTGGACATCTGTCGACGTAACGACAGCGTCATATTAGTAAATTTGTGTTTGTATTATAGATTTATTTTCGGCATTTTCGGGAGGTTTTCATTTTCTACTTCCATATGAATAAAGCCGCGGCTGAGGCTTATCGAATGCTCTCAAGTACTTACGATGAGGCTGCTCTTAGTGAAAGAACGTGTCGTGAGTAGTTTCAAGAGCGATGATTTTGACGTCGAGGACCGGTATGGTGATGGAAAAGAGAAAATTGTAGAAAATTCCGAATTGAAGGTGTTACTTAATGAAAACTCATGCCAAACGCAAGAAGAATTGGCAGAATCATTGGGAATGACGTAACAAATCATTTCGAAACGTCTCAAAGCCATGAGAATGATTCAAAAGCAAGGAAATTGGGTTTCGTACGAGTGAAGCTTTTTTTTGCTTGCGAACAGCTGCTTCAAAGACAGAATCGGAAGGGGTTTCTACATCGCATTGTGACCTGCGACGAAAAATGGATCAAGTGCAGAAAATCATAGGGAATGCCTGGACATGCCTTTACATCAACGACCAGACCATATATTCACGGTGTCAAGGTTATGCTCTGTATTTGGTGGGACCGATCAAGACATATTTGGAAACGCTGAAATAAAAGATCCTACCTCACCAGACATTATTCCTTCCGACTACCATTTCTTCCGATCAGCGGCACACGGCTTGGCTAAACAGTATTTCCGCTTTTGTACAGAAGTGAAAAAATAGATCGATTCGTGGATTGCCTCAAAAGATGCATCGTTTTTTCGAGATGGTATCCGAAAATTGCCGGAAAGATGGGGAAAAGTAGTCGCTAGCAACGGGCAGTACTTTGATTCATAAATATGTAATCACCTTTTAACAATAAAGCCTGAAATTTTGGGAACAAACGGCGGAACCGAAGTTGTACACCTATTACAATTTTCTACGAATAACTGAGGAACTCGACGACGTAATTACGATCCTGGTGAGAATACCAATCCGATGGAGAAACGCACGATTTAAAGTCCTGTCGTGAACGTGTTGACACATGTAACGCGTTGAACGTTCTCAGTCTTATTATTAAATTTGACAAAAGACTTTCTCTAGCACGCAATAACGCATATAAATAAATATTAGACTCTCGAGATCTGACATCTCTAAAGTTCTTCGAAACAGTAAAAAATCGTCGACGTTTCGGCGTGTAATTAAAATATTCGAGATTTCCGTATTTTCTTTTTATCCGAGGCATACAAATTCGATAGAAAAATCTAGATCTTTTTGTCGTTTCTAAAAAAAAATAGGTAGCCTCTAAGAAATCCGACCGAGTGTTCTTTGCGAGCCGGCGAAACCCTAGTTAACGGTCGTATCGATTCCTTACGCAAATATTTCTTCGACAGGTGCATTTCGATGGCGATTTCTCCGTTCGGATAGAAAACCATACTCGAGCCGTTTATTCGATGACAAATAAATGATTTGAGACGATCGACGTCGTCGTAATACTTCGTACTCTCCTGTCGGTATTTCTTGAACCTGGAGGACAAGGAGAACGCGCAGAATTAATTATGGCAAAATCGCTGTTGGTGGTGTTTGACGAGAGGAAGAGGCGCGAGGGAGGAAGGTGCACCTAACTCGCCTTGCCTTAGTGAATTAAAATGTTTTCCTTCTATCCACTAATACCGTCTTCTGTTGAGCTTTAGTCTCGGCCTAATTGTTAATTCGCTGCTGAAGTTATTTAGAAGTTATCCTTCCAGATAAAGCTTCCAGGTAAAGCGAGTTAACGAGTTTCTCGCTCCTTCCTCTCGATATCCTATCGATACTATCGAGTTATCGAGTCAATTCGATGAAAGACGACTTACCTTCGGAAAAGCGAATTACTAATATGAAAACTCTATCGAGCTGCTGCCGCTCTACACTTGACTCTTTAAGGCACGAAACTTGGGACAATAAAGAGATCCATGTCGCACGGAAATTGTATTGTTATAAAATTTTTTCATTAGAAAATTATTTTAATCAATAGAGAGATACAATTGCATAAAATTCATAGAAAAATTTAAAAAAAATTAATAAGTGAACTGTCGAAGTATGTGCCTCGATATAAACCTCTGTGCTTCGAGATTTTCATTTTTCGGTGTAAAAAACATCCCACCATGCATATTTAAATATCTAAAAGTCGGGACATTTTTTACCTCTACGAAAGGTTTCAAAGGGTTAACACGAGCATATTATAAAAAAAAATTCGCGAAAGGAATCTTTTCAAATTAAAACAATTGTCCAATTATTTGATGAAAAACATCATTCCTATTCAGCGAAAATTTTTAAACGATTTATCAAAAAGGAAAAGGAGAAAGAACACTTCCGAAGGTAAGCAGCGAAGCGTTTGAATATCGATTCGCATACCAATTCAGGAGAGGCTTCGCTGGTCTAGTTTGATACACGACGATTCTCCTCATGGTTTTGGTTATGGGCAGCACGGTCCAGCCCAGTTCGATGAAGTGCTCGTTCGATAATTGGTATTGGATCGTATTTGGCGGCCCTACGAGGTACGATAACTTCGTTGGAAGAATATATGCATCTCTCTCCCTCGTTCTGGGTGGACGCTACACGCGTGCACGCAGCTCGACACGCGAAAGCACTATGCACGATGCGAACGATATTATTGCAGTAGACGAGAGGATAATGGCGCCGCAAAAATGGACCATCGACAAACCGTTTTTTCAACGACGTCTCGTTCGTTTACGTAGATAAAACGACGTGTTCTTTTCCGGCTTTTAAACGTTCCTTCGATTGATTTATAATAATATCGTCGATGTTCATCGATGATCTCAAGGATCGAAAGAAATCTTTTGATCACGCGTTCTGTATATATTCATTTAACATTAAACTTAAACATGTGAATGTAACGAAGAATCACACGTAATTAAAGTACGGAGATATCGAACACCATTAAACCACCAACTTGACTCGTGTTACGCACGTTCGTTCCGAACGAAGTACCTCGAGTCAAACTCGTGCTTACGCTTCTTCCAAATGAAGTACAGGGTGACCAATGGGAATGTATTGAAAGTTACGCCGTACTACCTCAAAACATCGCAGAGCTGATAAATAGTATTAAAAAATGCAGTCGCAGCATTCCTACATCTATGCTAGATAATGTATTTCAAAGTTTTTGCAAACGGTTGCAGTTCTGTGTTAATTCCAATGGACAACACTTTGAAAAC
>JAITYT010000044.1:522799-560143 GCA_025433975.1 Liostenogaster flavolineata
GCCCTCGAAGCACGACGAGCTAATATTCTCCGGCTGATGAGCTGGCCCAGACAGTTTTGAATATTAGATTAAACGCCGGTCGATCCCCTGTCATTAGCAGGATGCTCTAATCAAAGTCGATCCAAAGTTCGAAACCGTTCGGTGGGTGGCTCTCGTTATTAAGGTCGAGTCGTGATTTCTCTCCTTTCTTCGCTCGTTTCTTCGCTCTCCTCTCTCTCTCTTTCTGTCGTACGATCGACTCTTCTTCGCCTTCTTCCGTCCTGTCGTTTCCCGCGTTATCGAGAAAAGTTTCTTCCTCTTTCGCTCTGACTCTTCCTTCCTCGATTTTTTCACTTAGATCTAATACCGAAGAGTACTTCTGAGAAATACTCTTTTCCAACTCGTATTTCACTCGCACGGTGTAACGACATTCGTTATAATCGTGAACCATTCTAATTTCTTAACTAGTCTTCTCGACTAGCGTTCTTCTCCTTAAACCATAAAAAAAATGAAGATTCGTTCGTGGTCCATCAAAGATTTCTAAATCTTTTTTCCCAAATGCGCGTAGCATGATAATTAATTTTATAACCATTGAAGTAATTTTTCAATCGCTAGGAACGTTCTATTGTTTTAAAAAAAATAAATAAATATAAAGACATCCACGGTACACGAAAGATCTCTAAATCGGCTCCCCAAAGACGCGAAGCGCGATAATAAATTTCAGCAACTCCTCGATTCCTTCAAAGAAAAAACCACCTCCAGCAAACTCACTCATCCGCAAGAAGGGGAAATCTTCCTTCCGAGACACGAAAGAAAGAGATCCCCCGGTCGAGCTGATCGCTCGAGGAGATGCGATTCAATCGCCTTATCTACAAACAATTTCATCCGTGGAACGAACCGGTGTCCATTCTCCATTTCAACCTCGCATTTCGCGCTTGCACAGCGCGACCGACCGTTCGACTAGTCGATACCAGGCGGATATCGACGAAATTAACGTCCTCGACGCGTGAAAAGCGAGTCTCTCGCGTCTCGCGTTCGCATTATGCCGACTCTCAGCAAGTGGAAGAAGAATTCGCGCCGCCTTATCGTCCGCATGCTACGTATTGCGAGCGAATAAGCGTGGAAGGAGAGAGGAGAGGAGACTGGTCGATGACGTCGTCGTCGACGGCGTCGGCGTTGGGCGACGCCCGCGGCTTCCCATTTAATATCCATGACAATGGAAAACGTTACGGCGCGGTAAGTGTCGCTTCCTAAAGCGTCGAGTAATGAAACTTCATTCGGATTATTACGCCCTGCGATACTCACCCGGCGTAAATTTTACCTCGGTTATCGCGGGAAATTGTGGCGTGATGCGTGCCGCGCGAGTAGTCGAGGGGCGTCGATGTCTTTCGAAGATAAATTCTCGCGTCTGTAAAAAGTCTACAACGCGAATTAGGGCGCGAAGCGCGTCGATGACGCGATGACGGTGGTAGAAAAGAATTAAAAATTTTTTCAATGACTTAGAAGCAATGAAGACAGAGATGGATGAATAAATAAATAGGAAAAAGATAGCCAGAGAGAGAAGAAAAAGGAGGGACTATGGAAGCGGAATATTGCGACACGATGATGCGGTGATGGTTGTAAAAAAAGATTAGAAATTGTTTGGATGTCTTAAAAGCAATGAGTGTCAGAGATAGATAATAGTCGGAATAAATAACTAGAAAAAGAGAAAGAGAGAGGGAAGAACTATTAAATCAAAACGTTACGATGCAATGATGGCACAAAGAGCGTTGATGCTACATTAACGGTGGTAGAAAAAAATTAATTTAAAATTGTGTGAACGACGAAGAGAGAGAAGGAGAATAGCTCTGGCGCTCCATTTCTTCCATTGTCTCGAATTGGACATTCCTGCAGTTACCCTCGCGTTCGTCGTTCGCGTGTCGCACGGAAATCAAAGTCGCTCGACAAAGCGCGCGCGTTAAGCATGCCGTTTATTCACGCCTGCTTTTCCGGCTTATCGCATAATTTCTTCGAACGACGCGGTTCGTTACGTCGCGATCGAATCTGCCGAACACTCGCGATTATCAATCGAAGATGCTATCGTGTTTCGAATCGTTCGATGTTGCCCGTTGCTAATCGTCCGGAAGATTTTCCACGGAAGGAACGTCGCCGTTGACAAATAGCCTGTTTTTGCTTTTCGGAAGGCGGAGGATACGTACTTGAAAACGGCTGGAAAGGCCGCGTCGTCGATTACGAAGTTGGAAAAACGAATGGAGGCTGTGTCACGGCAAGAAAGGGCCGAGAAGTAAACGCTGACAAATGTTTCAACGTGTCGGAGCAACGTCTCGAAGTCGGAAAGCTTTTCCACTCCTTCTTCCTGCCTGTCTGTCTCTCTTATTTTTCTTATCTTCCTTCTTACTCTCCCTTCCTTTCGGCTTTTTCCGTAAACATCGTCGCGCGATCTCCATCGTAAGAATTTGCGGAGCCTCCATGGAGGATCACCATGAAAGAGGAGGGAAGAGTAACCACGCGGCTTCGCCTTTCGAATTCGATGAAAAATTAAGCCGAGTCGAGGCGAGTCGAGGCGAGTCGAGGCGAGTCTACTGCCAACGCGATCGTACGGTTGATCTCTCGTACGTGCGTTTTCCGGGACAAAGGACGATCGAATTCCTCGATGAAAAATGCAACGGACGAACGAGCGGCCAACCGATAGTCTGCCGCGTTGGATTATATAGGGATGAGCGCGAATCGACGAAAACCCCTGGCGAATGCAGTCCCGTCGTATCGCACTGCATGCCGTTGTGCGTTCGTAAGGCGTAAACCAGCCATTAGTACGATTTTTTTTTCAGTAAATAATCTTACGCTGTTTCGATGTCGCCAATATTTCGAAAAGGAAAATATCGATGATACCATACGTCACGACTTTTGCTTTGCTTGGCGAAGAATACTGTAAAATAGAAATTCTGAATTCTGCCGAATAATCGATCGTATATTTCGAAAAAGAAAAAAGTAGATTAAAGTATTACATCAACGATACCATGCGTTAAGAATTTTGCTTTGTCCATCGAAAAATTTTGTAGCAAATAATTGATCGTTTTATTTTCTCATTTTCGGTGATGAAAATAATGACAATTTAAAAAAAAATTAAACGTATAGGTAGATACTATTGCCGTGTCAGAAGAGGTTAGTCATAAATTGAAACGAAAGGAAGAACGGAGGTGATTTCGGTACGGAGTAGAAAGAAGATGGCGTGCTTCATCGCGCTATAAGTTGATCCTTTGGAAAACCTGGACACCCTCGTAGCATCCGGACGAATTTCGAGCCAAGAGCTCGTAAAAGCGACTCCTCGTTCTCCTCTTACTTTGGTGCTCGGTGCCAGCAAAGCGAGTCGAGCCGTGCCGCGCTACCGCTTTCAAGGGTAAATGCGAATCGGGCCGGATTTCAAGCGGCCTACGACACGAGTCCGACTCTCACTGATATCTGCTTCGACTCGTCTTGGATGTCGTAAAGAGCTGCGAATTGCCAGTCGGCTTTGGAACGACCGACAATTTTGGACGTTCGCCACCGGCCCTTACTCCTGCTCTTTTTCTTTTTCCTTCTTTTTTTTTAATTCAACGAATGAGTGTCCTTCGTAGTACGAAAGACGAATGGAAGAGACGAATGCGTCGATGCAATTTACGAGTTGTTGGAGAAAGCGAGACGATTTTTTACGGATGACTCGTAGACGCGAAATAAAGTTTTATCTTAAAGAAATTCGTGTTGCCCACTTTTTATTGCGTAGATAATTAAACGTTTAAAATTGTCGATCGTTTATATCAATAATAATAATAGAAGAAGACAATTTTGAATAATTTCTCTTTCGAATAATTTTCAGAGCCCCAACGGCTTTCTATGTATTTATTAATTTGCTTTTATTAAGTCGGATATTAGGTTTTGATTTATGATTCAATCAATCACTGAGTTTGTCCCTCTCACGCGTCTAAAATTTTTTCAGTCGATACGCGATCTTCCTTCGATCAGTTTCGTAGCAAACAATGCGAAAATACGTTCGTGACGAACGACTTTGATCTTCAGATTAACCCTTTCAGCGCTATGGACACATTTATACGTTCGATGTTATCTACGAAGTATTTCCACGTGCGCACGAGGAAATAAGCAGGTGTTTATTCCTTAAAGACGAAAGGAAGTAATGTTGGAATTGGTTGCGAATGTAATACGCTTGATAAAAATAATAGAAGTATTTAATATGGATAAAAACGAATGTGTTAAATGGGCGTTTACAAGGTTTTTCTTGTCGCACTTATTTGCTATACTCTATCTACGTACTTCTTTTCTAATTCACCTAACCGTTTCGATCGTCGTACTTTTTTTCTCTTACGTTTCTAACTGTATCGTCGCTCGCTTATCGACTTCCAGCCGTTACCTCGCGTCGCTCGGTTTCCTTTTCGAGCACACACGTCGGATCACACGCATATTCACTCCTACAGTAAAGAAAATATTGGGTTGTCCGGAAAGTTCGTGCTGATTTTGAAGTAAAATTTTTTTCTTTTTTTTTTGTTAAGAAAAAAAATTAATTATATAATATGTATAATTATTTATTTTATATATACATAATAAAATATATAATATAAATAGTAAAATAATAAATAAATAAAAAAAACTAAAATCGGCACGAACTTTCCGGACAACACAATAATAAGAAAAAAGAAAAATAAATTCGTTTCGTGTAGTTCCTTTTCTTTTCTTTCCATTTCTAAGAAAGTTGTGATAGCTGCGACCCTATTTCGTGTTTCGACCTTATCGATCGCTACTACGCTTCGTGTCGGGTAAAGGATTCTTCTATCAATCCACGGCTGAAATTCATCAATTGTTGTCGGTAACGATCAACAGTAATCGTTTCATCACGTTTCAACGGCTTGTAACAGACCACACCATCTTTATAATGGACTTTTCTGAAGAATTCAACAGTGTTACGAGTCTCCATTGAAAAACGTTGCATCGAGAATCGCGGAAGGTTCCTTGGCAAAGGACGATTTATTCGATTGCTTTGGGTAATTGCCAACTTGACGACGGTCAATGGAAACATGACGATGAAAATGTTTGCCTCGACGAAGGACGAAAAATCTGACAGCCTCGACGAATTCTCTTTCATCCCTTGAATGCGTTAGATCGCGACCCCTCGCAGGATACGAAATGATACCTTTGTGGATTTGCATTCTGAGGAAGATGGCAGATTCTCGCGATGCCCGAAAAGCATTAGGTTGGTGCATATGAAATGTCAGATATTCTTTACACGTGAACGTTTGTCTCTCTGTTTTCGTTATGCTTTCGTTTTTGCCATAACCTCGTTTATAGTCGCACTGTCCATTGCCAGAGTCACATTTGAACAAAGAAGATGTTTCAAAAGTGTTCCATTTTATTACGTTTTGAATCTCGTAAGGACATGAATTCAATCGATTTAGGAGTATAAACTTGGTAATAATGCTGCAAAAGCTGCACGCAATATAAACCTGTTAACAATCGAAAAGTGTAATGTTAGTCTGACAAATTTTGGTCTGGTGATTTTTCCCTACAGAATGGACCGCCTAGAAGACCCAAAACGTCTGTGAAAAATGATGCTCCGAAAGAATTGGCCGAAACGAATCCAACTGTATCTACAAGGGAACTTGCTACCAGAATGAAAGTTGACCATATAACAATATTGCGACACTTTCCTGAAATTGGCAAGGTGAAAAGAATGGATAAGTGGATACTTCTCTACGACAACGTTCGGCCGCATATGTCGTACAAAACAATTGCGAAATTAAACGAATTAAAATATGAAATATTGCGGCACCCAGCTTCTTCACCGGATCTTTCGCTAACCGACTTTTATTTTTTGTAACATTTAGAACAGTTTTTACGGGCTAAACAGTATGAAAATGAAGACAGTCTGAAAAACTCCATCAAAGATCAGAATTTATTTAAGACAGGCACCTGTGCATTAAAATCTCGTTGGAAAAAGTGTATTGAAGCAAATTTTGATCAAATAAACAGCTTCTGAAAAAAGATACGCAGTTTTATATATTCGCTTAAAAATTCGACATTTCATACGCACCGACCTAATAGAACAGCAATCGCTAATGAATTAGCGTAAAATCGGGTACCTTCGAACCTTTCCTGAGTTCCTTCGTATCGTGGAAAATTCTTCGGGCTGACAAGGACTCACTTTCTCACTTATATTCGTAAGTCGCGAAAGGATTCGGCCACGGAAGCGTTGTTCTGTCTTTTTCTTTATATCGAAAAGATTCGCCCCTGATGGTCTTGAATTTCTTTAGATTTTCTCGCACAAGCTTCTTTTCCCAACGGAAGAAAAGCTATTGATGTTGGGTGTTCGTATTTATAGAACGTGCACGCGTAACGCTGCTTTTTAGAGGTACAAATTCTTCACCCATCGTCTAAAAGCCTGTGATATTTAACTATTTCGAATATTAAGAAAAGACGATCTTTAAATCAAAGTTTGAATCGACATTGACATAAATACGAATAAATTCAGAGACATTGAAATCGGCACTATCGAAGGACTCTTACGAGCCTTCCTCGAAAATGGCATTTTATCCCAAGCCATCGAGGGAAGGAAGGAAAAAAATAATCGTTTTGGTCGATCAACGCTTTGTTGCTCGTGAAAAAATTAAATCGTTCAACGTCTCGTTCTCCGCGTTTCGTTCCGTTTTCTCGTCGTGAGAGGAGGACGCTAAGGATTATTGGAGATATAGGCTTCGACGCGACTGCCTCGCTTAGGTGCGATCGGTATCGGCCAAAAGTAAGCCCGGTAGCTCGTTGGAAGTCACGCAAGAAGACTTAACGCGTAAACAAACCCGAACGAGCAGCGGATCTATTAATTTAACGTCATAAAATCGCTTCGTTTCCCAGCAAAACAGCTTCTTGATACAGTTTGTCAATGAGAGTCGGTCGAACAGCTCGAGGAAAGTGTCGATGGAAGAGCGATCGAGGAATAATTTCTCTTTCGACTCTTTCGAGCTTCGATGTTACTTCGAGCGATTTCGAAGATCATTTGGTTTAACTTTCTTCAACTTCCTGGTCATCTTTTATTTGGTGCCTTCATTTAGTAGCTTTAACGCTAGTAGTTAGGGGTAGTTTAAGATTCTCAGCCCGTATTTTTATTTTTCACTGATTTTTTCACTTATTGGTCGATAAAACTCCTAACATAGAATCCATTACACTACAATTGCAAATGGAAAAAAATCTCGTTTAAAAACTCTAAATCTATATTCTCTATTATTCTATCGACCTTATAATTTTAAGCTTGTAACGCTTCATTGGCAGTGGAATTCTCGTTTTGGCACGATGTTCCAAAAAAGACAAAGAGCGGCGGAAAGGATTCTCTGTCGCACAAACGGCTCGAGCGACGTCCTACAGTCGCTTCGTGCGATTATCGCGGAAAAAAGAGGGACTAAAATCGTATTTCGATTCGGTCTGTTCGGTCGAACGTGGCGCGAGCCGATAAGGGTAGTACGCGCATTGGTACATCGGCCTGCAAAAGTTTTCCAGCGTCATCGAATAAGCGCTGAAACGTCGAGTCCGTAACCTTCGAAGGATCGTTCGCCGATAGTCTTCGCGAGTTCGTTCCTCCGTTTGACTGAATCTTCAAAATGCCGGAGTTAATTGACGCTCGACGAGTCGAAACACCGTCGAGACACGGTCGAGACGCAGTCGAATGGCAGCCGAGATGCGGTTGAAACGCAATAAAACGCAGTCGAATGCACGCGCGATGAATTTCCAGGCTTACGTACGCGCATATGCATGCACACGTGCATGCGGTTTGTCAATACGCAGGGGCATCGGTGTATCGATAGCGTACGCGCTTTCAATGAACGTGGCTCGAAGATTTATCGCGCGTTATATTCCCAGATAATCCTTACGGTTCTATGACAATCGCAATGACGCGATAGCGTTTTGCACGCGTCGCCGTTTCCGTCTGTGTTACGATGAATTTTGAAGTGCGCGCGATCGACGGAGTCGTCGTCCGCCAATTTTTCGTTGGCTTCGCTCGCGCGACGGAAGCGCCTATTAAAATTTACGCGACATATTGCGGTCGTTTGGACGCAGTCGCAGATATCGGTGGAAAACTCGGTGGAAATCTGGCTGGAATAAAAATGAACATCGATGAAAGAGGATATTTATTCATGGCGCTCGAAGAAAGTCGCTCGTCACCGACGAGTTTTTATGAAATTGACAAAGCGTAAATCCTTCGAGTATCCGATGTTTCTCATTACTCCGTCGAAGTTAAACCGACTCTTTATCCTAGAAACGCATTCGATCTACTCCGTAAATCGCTTCTACCGCGAAAATCGAGCGACCAGCAAGTCCGACAGCCGGCCGGTCCACCCGGTATGTGACAGCGAGGTGTCTAGCATATTGCAGGATCGTTCGTGACGAGGGGTGGCCACCCTTATCTTTAACGGGCAGCATTCCAATCGAAGTGCACGGCCGAACCCAGCATATCCAGCAAACAGCTAGCAAACAGCTTTTCGTCCGTCTATCCGTCGATTCCACCCTCCCCTCCTCGCCCCTCCTCGCCAATCCTCGCTTCTTCGCATCGGCTCATTCCTACGTCGCATTAACCGGGTTAACGAATGCGTCTCCTTCCTTTTTGCGGTGCGATTCTCTGGAGGGTGTGACGAGGGGAACGGGGAGGCGTCGGAGATGCTCCTCCAGCCGAGGAAAGGCTTGCGCGTCGCTTAATCGAATGACGTGCGATGGTTCGTTGCTGGAGGAGCTTCGAAAGGCTCGCGTCATCCTCGTTGCTTTTAATTCTCGAAAGTGCTCGGTCGAATTCGCTGCTGGTTCGAAAGACGCGGAGGAAAGAAGAGGGAAAACGAGAGCGAGGAAAAATGAAAAACAAAGGGGCTGGAGGAGTAAATTTGCAGAGGCAGGGAGAAACGTTGCTTTGGTATCAAAGAAAAGAAGAGAGAAGCCGTTGGAGCTTGGAGCGTCGTTGCGCGACTCTAAGTCGTTACTTATTACACTCCGAGTTCCTTGGTGAGATTCGAGCAACTTAATAGAATTTCCTTCGGGGGAGACGAAGGAAAAAGGGAGGAATCGAACTCCAGAAACCGAATGTCGACTGCTTTGATACTTTGCGCGGTCTTTCCAATCGACTTTCTTTTAAGACGCGTAATTCGATCGATGTCTGGCTTTCAGCGTCGAAAGAAGAGAAATATTTCGTAGGGAAGGAAAATCCTCGAAACGTCTAACACGCCGCGCTTTGACGCAACGTATAATAGTAGGGAAGCGTCGATCGCCGGAACACGTTCGATCGACCGAATCCAATCACCCTTCCTTTCTTCTTTCGAAGCGTCTCTCTCTCCCCCTCTCTCTCTCTCTCTCTCTCTTGCTCTCTCTTTGCTCGTCAGAGATACTGATAATGGACTTTTAATGCGTTCGATTTGCGATTCTCTACGAGGAGAACCCTCTTCTTGCTGGTTCGATCGCGCGCTCTAATTTCCATAATATTTCCCACTCGCTCCACACTACGAAAGTGTAGGGAGCGTCACGGAGAAAGAAGAGAGAGAGAGAGAGAAAAGGCTTGTATATATAAAGTTTAGTACAAAACGTGCGTATATCGACGATCGATCGAGTTGCTTCGATCTATCGTTTTAAATTAGACGACGTAAAATACGAGCGTACGCTTTATGGATTTTCTCTCGAAGTCTGATCTATCTGGTTAGTCTTTCATCTTATAAATATCGTAGAGGATGAAAATTTAACTGGTTAATCGATTAGAACGAAAATAGTTAACGAACGACTCTCTATTGGAGTTCATTCCACGTGCACGATTCGATCAGTGATCAATCATTAGTCGAGGGAAGTATGCAGTTTTTCGATGTACGGAATTTAGAGATTTTTGTCGAGATACAAGTTGAATCGAGCCAACGATCGACTCGTGACAGTACGATGCAACGAAAGCACAGAAGGCTCCTTGGCGCAAAGAGACCATGGCACTACACGCCTCGTTGTGTTTCACCCTCGTCCATTTACGCGTAGGTACGTATCCGTATCATCGACACGTCGTTGCCGATCGCACGAAGATCGATATCCAATCGTTATTAATTATCGCAGTTAATTATCTGGTTGATTGGCGCGAGGCTGTCTCGAGGACCTCGTTAGTTTCGCGTCGTCTGCTTTTATCGGACCTGCCGTTTGTTCGTTCGTTCGTGTCCGTGGCGCGTCGGTTTCATCGTCGGATCGTTAATTAAATAAATTTACCGCTAATTGTCTTCGAGCTTTTCATTACCGACGCGTCGGGCAGTTCGACGATATCTCACGACTGTACGTTCCAAGATCGAGGAGCTCGTTTATCGATCCCTAGTCGATCAGGTTTTACGATCGATCGTAGGCTAGTCGTACCTTTAGTTCGCCTTTATCGTCGTTGAAAAGTAGAAAATATCAAAATTAAAAATAGAATTCCATCGTAGATCAACACGATTTTATGCTGTTCAAGTGTTAACGTAAGCTTGGTTTCTTGCGGACGTGAGTTACGCCACTCTCGGAGTTTTGATTTAAATTCATTAAACTATCTTGAGTTATTTCTACTTGTTGTGTCTTTACTTCGCTTTTATCATCGTTAGAAAATAAAAAATATGGAAGAAAATTTTAGAAAATGCCAAATTAAATATAGAACACAATCGTAGACCAACACGATTTTATGCTCTTCGAGTGTTAACGTAAGCATGATTTCTTGCGAACGCGAGTCACGCCACTCTCCGAGTTTTGATTTAAATTCTTTAAATTACCTCGAGTTATTTTCACATCTTTTCATCGCGTCGCGTCAGTCTCGTGAAAATGGAAGAAAGCGTTCACGTTCTTCACTTCCTCGTCACCGGCGTATTTACATCGATTCTTTACGCTTCGCGTCGAGCGTCACTCGACAAGAATTTACCTGATTTCGAGGTTCTAGGCACTCGTCGAGTCGAGTAAGTACTTATCGCTCAACGACGTCGAGATCGGTAAGATGAAATCCCCCGTTGACTAACACTCCACTCTACCTAGGGAAGAGAGCCGCGTAATTACGATCACTCACGAGCCACCACCGACGCAAAATGATTTAATTCGTTCGTCGTTGCTCGGTAATAAATCTGCCTTTTCTCGTTTCCATTCTAAAACTTCCATTTCCCCGCTGTGTGTCGCTTCGAACGAACACGATTCTTTCCTGCAAGCCAATACAAATATCGTACGATTGAAAATAAGAACGCGCAAAGAGACGACAATAAACACGTTCACAACATGTGTTTCTCTATCGGACAATTATTCTTACCACCATCCTAATTACGTCGTCGATTTTTCAGCGGTACGTAGAAAATTCTAAACAAAAGTTTTAAATCGCACGTTTAATCGGATACACTCCTATTCAATGAATTACAATTTTTCCTGATTTTATCTACGAAAAAGAAGGCGAAGTTACATCCGTTTGTACAACCGGTGGCACGCCACGCTTGAGGGATATAAAGACTATGTACCACCGATGGTACATGACATCGTAAATCCGTTAATCGTCGAAAGCTTCTACGATTCGAGTTTCACGACGGCGAAGCAAGTCGAAGAAACGAAACGACGGACGACTGTTGGCGTCTCGGTGTCTCGTCAATTTTGCAAGGTACGAGTGTCTCTCGCGTTCGAGCGAAACACGCGATGTCGTCGTCCCACCTACCGGCATGTTTCAACATGGCAAAGCACTTGAGATGAGAAAGAGAAAGAAAGACAGGGCGAGGGTGGGGTAGGAAATGGGTAGACATAGACTATAACGCGATCGCGAGAGGTCGAAAGGTACTGCATGCGTATTAAGATGAAATAAGAGGAAGGACGATGAAGAAATATAAATGTAAATATTAATGCAGAGGCCGTGGTAATATATGGCGCCTAAGTGCCGAGGGTAAACTTCCTCCGGGAAGGACCCTTCTTTCTATCCTGCCTGGCGTTTCCATTCCTAGCGGCTCTCTTTCCTTCCTTCAAATATTTAATGGATACGTACTACGTCGAGGCGGTGTCTCGTGCACGCGCACGTGTACGTCCGTTGCGCACGCGCACTGGACGTGTCGCACGTCGCCCTTGCGCCTAGCGACGTACTTTCCCTAGGAAAGTGGTCTATTAGGAACCGAAGTGGACAATTTTACCCTTAAATTCGCTGAAGATTATGACAGGATAGGATGGCCAAAAGTGCCCTTGATTCGATCTTACTTTCCAATGTACCGTTCGATAGCTTGTCGAAAGAAACAATGGGGTACCAAGCTTCGATCCTGTATCTCATAGCGCGGATAATTATGAGGTAAAACGCAATTTTCGATTTTTCTCCAAGAAAAAATTCTAAAAAAATTGTAGGACATCTCGGATATTGATCTTTGCGATTGAAAATTTTCTCAGGTTTCTTGTACAGAAATCCAAAGTGTAAGAAATGAAGAAGTGGAAAAAATGACGGAAAAGGCAGACATGGCGTTGAAATTTTTGAGTGGATCACATTTTTTACCTCGATTTAAGCCATTCGATGGCGGCGTACTACGAACGAAAGTTAAGAAGTTAAAGTGGAAGATTATTGAAAATATGCGCGATTTCGATTTGAAGACAATCGCGGAATGCTTTTTTCTATCGATGGGAACTCGCTCGACCGCGATAGAGCGACGCGTTTGAAGTTGGCCTCGCGATCATTCGCGGACGCGTGAAATCGTCAGCACGGAATCCGTTAGTTCGAAGAAGCGGAAGGAACCTTTAATTATTTGCCGGTAGCGAGCCGCGTTCCACTGGATTTGACGGAGTTAATTAATCCCGCAGTATAATTAAAGTCCCGTTTCGAGAACGCCACGGATCGATCCTCGAGTTTCAACTCCTTCCTTTTGCCCTCTCTTCCTCTTCCTCCACATCCTCTTCGTCCTTCTGGAAGATCGGAATCGCGAATACACGAGGATGCAAACTGTTCGAACTTTAAGCGGGTGTGTCACTACGGATCCTGTCGGATTTATGGTACGTTCACACCACTAGGATCGACTGAAAGAATCGACGCGTGCACGATGCTCTTCGAACTTCGTTTTGAAATAAAATGTTTGAACCCTAAACCTATCGACGCATCGTATACACATATTCTCTATTATTACTTAAGTTATACTTAATTACTATAATTAAAAGCGAGTCGATTTGCTATTGAATTAAATAATAAATTCGTTTTCTTTTTTCGTTTATATTATATTCACGAAAAGAAAAGTTAGTTCCATGTAGGAAATTCCAAACGAAGATTTAAGAACGGTCATTTGACCAGTATTTGGTAGGTTTGCAGTTAAAAATAGTCGAACTTCTCTTTTCTTCCTTCTTCCTTCAATTATTGGTTATCTTCTCCATTGACAGTTCTGTAACAGGAGAACGCATTGGAAGGTAGTTTCTCCGTTCTTTCGTCTTTGGAAGATGCGTCTATAACAACACGGAAATCGTACATCCTAAGAATTATCGCGAGGATCGACGACAGTGCTTCTCCTAAGATGATTTGATCCTCGACAAATTTCTCGCGATTCGTCTATACCATTCGTTAAACTTCTTCGATGTCGCCCTGAGTGACTCATGATTTTCCGAGAGGAGAAACTAACAGATACTTGGAAACCGATGAAACACTTTTGGGCGTCCTTTCGGGAACTTGATGCAAATGTTTGATCGTCTAACATAAAATGTCGGATCACTCATCGCTAGCGAATTGATTACTGAAGTGGTTAGATGTATAAAGATATAATTCTTTTTATGTCTTTTTAAAGTTCCGACAGTACTCTTTCAATAACCGTTATTTTTGTTTTATAAATATTGTTGCACATAATTGTATTCGAATATTTGGTCCTCGAAGAATTCAACATTTCGTATTGCATGACCCAATACGTACCTATCGAACAATGATTTAGAAATATTGCAAAGTAATTAGGCGTGGAAAGTCCGTGGAGGTGCTGAAAGGACGTTTTAAGAAAGGAGAACGATTTCTTTATCGTTACGGTGAGCTACGAGTGTTCAGTGCTTGAGAGCTTCTCTCTCGTATTTGACAGTAAATAAGATTTTGACACGTTCATCACGCGATGTACCACCGGTGGTACGTTCTGGATTATTCTTTCAGGCGATACGTGCCATGCGGTGGTACAAACGGATGTAATCGCGGCTTCTTTTTCGTGGATAAAATGAGGGGAAAAAATTTAATCCAACACGAAAATTTATTTGATAAAACGAGTGATTTTGAATTTTTGTTTAGAATTTTCAGTTTACCTCTGAAGAATTCGACGACTTAATTACGATGGTGGTAAGAATAATTGTCCGATGGAGAAACGCACGATTTAGAGCACTGTCGTGATCGTGTTAAGAGGTTACATGGGTTTCGAAGGCTAAAAAGAAGCACGTATTCTCTACTTTTTTTTCATATAATAAAACAATTATTTTATTTAAACCTTTAAGCATATAAAATAGCAACATTTGAACAATACTTTATAAAATCTTGAAAACTCAGCCGTTGAGACTTGGTTTTCGGAAATCCCGTAGAAAAAAGTATCCTCGAGATAGTCAGGTTAACTCATGATAGCTTCATTTGAAATCAAAAAACTAAATATTTTCTGTTAGTAGGTGAGTATAGCTCATGATTGAATGAGATATTTAAAAAAAAAATTGAAATTTGAATTTTTAGCAGAGTTCTATGTATAAAGTATAAAAGCACAATTTTTTGTACAATTTACACCACGTATTGACTTGTAAAATTAGCTATGATCAAAGAAAAAAAATCTTCATTCAATCATTATCTAGAAGAAGTGTGCAAAATTTCAATAAGACCGGTGTATTAGTTTCTGGGAAGTCGTGCCTACCGTCTTTAAAAATAAAATCTGGAGAAAACAGCGATTAAAGTTTGAAGTAGGAATAAAACGGAGAAAAAACATTTTTTTCAACTTACATGGAATCGCTGATTCCAGTTTCATAAAGCAAAGGTTCCGTTGTAGCTGCAACGTCCATGGGATCCTTTTTCTCTTGCCTGAGACGAATTTTTGCTTCTCGAGTTCCAGGCAGAGCTTTTTCCTCGGCTATGCGATGAATGCGACGTTCATTTTCTTTCCGCACATATTCGTGGCTTTTTCGGCCAAGTTTTATATCCTTAACGTGCAATAAAAGTAATGGAGCTGAGATTGCTTCGTTGAAAGTGCAAGCAGCTATTAATGCAGCAGTTTCAACAATTTCTGAACCAGCAGGAAGTTGTTTTAAAGTGATTTTCCAAATTAACTCGTTCAGACTCTCATTGTTATTTTGAGTAAAGCCACCAACTCACAGCTCTAGAAGCACATCCTTTGTAAGGGGACATCGATATAAATGGGCTCGATAGCTGATAAAACATCATAATGACAACAACATAATAAGAGAGCATTTGTAGCTGAAGCACTCTGTCAGGTGCCGTTCGTATTGTGGATTTTGGAGTGCTGACCTATAGCGAAAGTAAGTTGCTCGTATAGCGTCCTTCGTGTTTTGCACTAAATCACAATTCCTTCTTATAGCCAGTCCGTAATAAACTGTTAATTTATCCATTACCTGTAAATTTTACCTGTAAGCTTGTTTTTGCCAGAAAGAGTTTTTTTTCTAATCGTTTTACCTTTGATTTTTTCCTTTAACATTTTTTTTCACTAAATCACGCAAACGAATGCCCATCCTTTTTTGCACGCGTCCTACGCATTATTTTTTATTTATTCGAAAATTTTTACCATAAGATTTGGAACCAACTAGGTTTGGTCCTTGTCTTTAATATAATTGAGTCGCTCAGAAGCCAATGCAATTTTTTGATATTTTCTGATTTTTGTACATTTTAATGGAATAAATAATATTCTTCTTGGTTATTAAAGGATTTACTCGTTGAATCGCTATTTCTTATCTTTCTTAGCTACCAAAAGATATAAGTCGTAAAGTCTTTAAGATGCTGCCATTGCACCAATAGATACTTATGTTTTTATTTACACTTCCTGTAGATATCTTATTTTGCTGCAGAGTCTACCCATTGAAAAAAGACTTTAAATAAACCAAAAATTTAAATCTATCTATTACCTGTTAAAAAATATTATAATAATTTTCTCAACTTACGTTTTCTGGACTTGATTGAACCGCATTGGCTTTTGAGCGATTCGATTAACGGATTCTCTCTCCTATTGTTTGACTCGATTAACTTGAAACTTTAGGAAAATATTCTTGATATGTTGTATTATTAGATAAAACATTTGTAGCAGTCAATGCGAGTCCCGATGATTTATCTCGAATTCGAAGCAGTTCGTGAATAACATCGAGAATTTGTCCCTTAAATCTGCGATAGTTCGACACGTTCGTTCGAATGAAATTTTTACGCGAAGCGCGATATAGTGTGAACGCAGCATTAGGTGCGAATAGAAACGAACGCGGTGGAGACGGAAAAAGGGACGATCGAAGAAAGGCGAACGGACAGAGAGGTAGGAAAAGGGACGATCAGGAAAGACGGGATACGAGGACACCGTTCGTTTAATTAAATTCTACCGTTTTCGAGCGACTCTGGTGTTGGTTTCCGCGCAGTTCTCGATTGGAAATCGAAGAATCCGAAGGATCGAATTGCGTCTATTGCACGTCCTTCCTATCTCGAAATTATTCCTTTCTTGAACTCGTTGAAGGTTCCCCCGAGGCAAGGAATGGACAAGGTGATGACAACGACAAAGGCAACCTCGAATAGATTGGATGGAAACCGTATTAACGCTTAAATACGCGCGGTATTTTGTGTGCAAGATTTTACTTAAAACGAAGCCAACAGGATGGACGATTCTTTCGCTGAAAATAATCCGACGGATGATAAAATAATAATAATATAAAATTTTCAAGATCGATGGAATTAACGTTTATTAAAACACTTATCGTTCATTCGAACGAATTATTTAATATATTGAATAAATTCGCATCGAATTATTGGGAAATTCCATAAATAATGCGATTCGTTTAATCGCGTAAACTAAATATCGGAGGGGGAGGAGATAAATTTCCTGCATTGGCCTGCTAAAAAGTCACTCGTAAAAAGACTTGTAAAAAGGTAATAAATTTATACCTTCTTGTTCTTAGTACGTTATTATGAGAAATAACTATGAAATGCATTATAATGAAAACTGTATCTTAACGAGGAATTTTAAACAAATTTTATTAGAAAAAATTTATAGTAAAAAATGAATTTATTCGTTGCCTTACCAAGAAGTTGTCGAGCCATCCGAAATCGTCCGACGAAAGAAAGATTCGAGTCGATCTTCGACGGTAAACATCCGCGCGATCCTTAAAGAGTAAGGAAAATCTCGCGGAATTTCGGCCCCCTCGCGACGAATCGTTCATCTCGATCGTTTCTCTCGTAAATCTCAAAGTTTACTCGCTTATCCGGATCGGCGACTGGATACTCTCTCTATTTCACCGTCTCGTCTTGTTCCTTTTCATTCTCCCTCGTTCCTTGCATTCTCACCCGAAATCGTCGGATATCGAAACGACTACCGCTCGAACCTCCACCTAGAAGAGGAAAAACGTTTTTGTCTCTGTCCGTCTCCCTTTCTCTCTTTCCTTCCATTCCCGTGCTTTTTCCCTACGATCCGACGAATAATCGTGACACGAGTTTCTCGTACCTTTCGTTCGTATTCCCGACTTTGATGAGAGAACGTCTCGTACACGATATAACGTTTATTACAACAATATTGTATGAGAATATCGCATCGATGTTCGAAAAAACGCCATTCGACGAATCGTATACACGGAAACAATCGTAACTGCTATGATTACTTCTAATTATATTTTTTAATCAATTCAAAAGATCGTAACTGCACTCGCGCTCGCATTATCTTGAAAATAAAAATGCACACTTCGATACAAGCAAAAAAGCTTCAGATGCTCGCCATTCGACGAATCGTATATATAAAAACGATCGTAACTGCGATGATTACTACATAACTGCATACTTGTGACAAATCCATGCAATGACGATCCTAATTATATTTTTGAATTAATTCAAGAGATCGTAACTGCACTCTCGTGCGCATTGCCTGGAAAATATTTATGCGTATTTCGATACAAGCACGAATGTAAACGCAATTTTCATATTTTTAGCTTCAACGAGAATGTCGCATCGGTAATACGTGATTCGACGAATACATAGAAGTAATTGCAACCGAATAACCGCAACGCTAATGCATACTTGCAACGAATTCACGCAACGACCATCGTCTTTACTCCTAATTATATTTTTAAATTAATTCAAAAGATCGTAATTCCATTCGCATTCGCATTATGTGAAGGATATACGCGCGAATAGGCGTACCTCTTCTCGACAAACGGTCGTCCGAAACCCATAGGCGCAGGCGCGCAACGTCGAGCGTCGCGCCCCAGGAAGGACGGACTGCGTCGACCGCCAGTTGCGTCTCGGCGTCCGGCGTCGATGTGGTCGCGCCGGCAGCGTCTACGAGCGATCGGCAGTTCGTTCCTGTGAAACACGTGACGTGCTGCCCATTCGCGCCTTTGCTCATCGTTCCTCCATTTTTTATTATTTTCTATTTTTAGAGCGACGGACTAAAAATTTCTTCGCTTACTAGAGAAATCGAAGAAAAGAAAAAGATGTTGAAGAAAAAAACAGGAAAAAGGAATTCGTCCTTTACCTAGGTGCGTCGAACGTCCTCTCGTGACTCACGTTGCCTTACTCACGATAGAAGGAGCAAGAGCGACGAAGAAAGATAAATTCAAAGACAGAAAGATGCGAGAGAGACGCGATATCGAACCACCGAGAGTTCGACTTCGAAAGGCGAGGAGCACGCCGCGTCTCTTCGTCGTTCTCTGAGGAACCACGTGGAAAGAAGGTGTGCGTGGACTCTTCGTACGTGTACGTGCGCGTAAGGTGTCATGACGTAAGAGGCGGAACGCGTGCGGGACAATGCGACGCGTATTCGACGTGTTTTGGCCATGCAAGACGCTCGTCGTCCTCGTCCTCATGGGCTGCTGCGCCGACGGCTACCTCAACATCTTCATCAGCCAGTCGCAAGTCATGAAGCTACTCGGTTAGTAGACTGTCTTTTGTTCTTCTCTTTTCGTTTTTCCCTTTCTTATTTTTTAAATGGAGGATCGTCCAGTCGTTAGTTGTATTAGGTCTATCGGAAAGTTCCGTCCGTTTTGAATGAAAAGAAACTAGATAATATATTTTTGGACATATTAATTAACGACGAGTACATTCGCAGAAACGTAATGGTCGAAAGAAGCAATGTTCAATTTAAGACGACATTATTTGACGCAACTTTCCGGAAGATCTAATATTAATCGTTGGTTGATTAAATCGTCGTTGAATTCAATGCCTTGTGTCATGCCGATTGCAACGTGTCGTGCTGATGGGACAAAAGGACGAGTGACGTAACGTGTTCGTATTTCGGCGGAGTCGATAGGTTTTCGGGCGAATTTACGTCGTGTTGCCCGTTATTTCACGGTAAAGCGCGGACGATGGTTCGTGTCATACGAAGCACGTAATTTTGATGAATTTTGGAAAGTTCGGTTCTTTTTTGAAGGGATTATAGTCGAGTCGTTAATTTTACTAATCGTTGCTTGATGTTAAACAAAAATTCGATGTACAAGGTCGAATTCATCGTTGAATTCACGATAAAATCGCGACGAAGGTTGATGGACGAAGAAATTAGTCGGTCGTACGTGGAAGGTTCGATTCCGTCGAGGTCGTCTCGACGATGGAGTTCGAGACGACGAGAGATCGGTAACGATTTACGACTCTTCGGGGATCGCCTCGCTCCGCTCGACGTCGGCCTGTCAATTGGCGCGGCTATTCACGTAAGATATACTTCGTTGGTTCGTAAGTTCCTCCGAGTTTTGGATAAGTCGAGCGATTCGTGCGCACGTCGTTGCGAATACGAAGAAGATCGCACGATCGCCCGATTGCTTCGATCGTTACTCGATTCATGGCCCGGGAATAATATAGAAATGAGTCGAAATGCAATCAATGAAAAATCTGTTTGTTTTCGACTTATTTACGACTTCTTTACGAGTTCTTTACGACTTCTTTACGGCTGATAGAGAATCCAATTTTTCTCGTTCGACTCGCCAAGAATCCGATCCGTTCGATCGTCGCTCTCTTCTTGGCTTGAGAATAATTGAAGAAATAGTCGAAATGTAATCAGAGAAAAATCTGTTTCCTTCCTACTTTTTTATGTCTGGTACAGAATTGAATTTTTTTCGTTTGATTGTCCCTCGCCTTTTGGTTCGAAAATAATTGTAAAAACAGTCGAAATGTAGCCAGAGAAAAATCTGTTTGCTTTTTACTTCTTTACGACTGATACTGAATTCAATTTTTCTCGCACGATCGAATCGATGAGAAAAAACAACTCGTCAAAAATGACTCGATCTGCTCGATCATTAGACAAACGAAACATATTTTGAGATGTCAAAAAATTTGTACTATCGACGCGAGCGCAGCAGGAATTCGACCGCTTGATCTCCTCGACCATTAGCGAATCGTTTCGAAAGCATCGAAGAGCAACGCTACGCCACTTGTAACGCGATCGCGCTGAATTATTGCAGCTACGAGTTCGCTTTTAAACGAGGAAATATTGAGTGAAATAAAGCACGAGAGCTCGTTAAAAGATCCCGTTACGGTGACAAGAACGAGCGATAGATTTCGTTTCCAAGTGGAATGGACCGAGTGGATCCATTATAGGGTAGAGAGTGACGACAAATAAGAAAAAAATTTCAAAGGAAGGGAAAGGAAGAGAGAAAAATGCCATTAGTAAATAGAAATTCATTATGGATATCGAGCCATTTTTCTATCGACGTCGCAATGTCTTTACGAAACCTGGAACGGCTGCGATGAAAGAAAAATCGAGATTAAATAACTATTAAGTAGGTGCATATGAAATATCAGATTTTCTTTACATATGAACGTTCGTCTCCTTGTTTTCATTGTTTTGAATTTCGTAAGGATATGAATTTAACCGGTATAAAATATATCAGGCCAAACAGTATGAAAATGAAGACAATCTAAAAAATTCCATATCAGAGTTTATCGATTTTAGATATTAGAATTTTTTTAATGCGTCTATGCATTAAAACCTCGTCGAAGAAAGTGTATTGAAGCAAATCGAGCATATTTTGATTAAATAAACAGCTTTTGAAAGAAGATATGCAGTTTTATATATTCGCTCAAAAATCTGACATTTTGTACGCACCAACCTAATAGTACTAAGAAAAAAAGATCGATAGCATAAGAATGTTTTATTACGAGAATAAAAACGAGTAAGTGGCGAAGTTGGAAAAGAATTCGAAAAAAATATTTTTAAAAAATGCAGTGCGAAACTGTCGGAGATCAAAAATTAAACGCAAGTTTGAAAATTCAATAGGAGGTTGAGAACAAGTCGTGTCCTATTGTTATGTACTATATTCTTGACGTTCTATGATGATTAATTATAAATTATTACGAATTATTGTGTCGATTGGAAGATATCGAACGATCGTTAAGTGAAAATAGTGTCGCTCAGACAACGCGTAATTATACGAAACACGTTAAATGGGGAAGAAGAAAGATCAGAGAGAAGCGGACGAAGAACAGTAAAAAGGGCGGAGCTGAAAAAAGAAAAACGATATTCCCGTATTTACGAGAGATCGAACATTCGTGACTTTTCGAAAATCGAGCCAATTCTCGCGCGTAGAATCCCTTCGAACGCCCATTCGATTCGTTTCCAATGACAATGGTCCCGTGGTATTTCCACGTAGCGTGTCATACCGAATCGATCGTAGTCGTATCGTCCGAAGGGAAGGTGTCCACGACTTTGATATTACCGTATAGACGGGCTGGCTGAGCAGGCTTTCCTCGTGATGTTCGATTAAAATTACGTTTCTCCTCGTGGACTGAAATTATTGCTATTATTATTATTATTATTATTTGTTCGACCGTAGAAATGTTTTTCTATGACTTTTTTATTTCTTAACGTGATTTAATTTCACGTTATCGCGCGTTAGTTTTACTCCAATTTTAGTCAATATTTGTCACGAGCGTTCATCGAAAAAAGGGTTCGCACATCGATATTGAAAATGAAGAAATTAAATCGTATTTCTGTTAACCTTAGTATTGAAGCCACGCGACTTTCGAAAGGCATATGGTAAAAAGCATTAATGGAAGCTTGGTGCCGAACAGGATCGTTCAGTACATATTATATTTGTAGGATTTTTTGAGATATAAATTTTTGTATTCAAAATACAGTGCGAAAATGTGCCATGTCGGAGACAAACCAAAACGAACTGAGAAAACTCTTCGACGCACAGCGTCATTCGATTCTCTCTCAAGGATACATAAAACGATCAGGTGGCAGGGACGACTCTTGTCACAGATAGACATATGACGATCGGCGCAAGAGACGTATTACATTCCTATACTAAATATCCTACATATTTTCTCAAAGAATTTGAAAAAGCGAGTGTCTCGAACCAACGTCGAAGTGTAAAATGAAGAATCGACGATTACTTGTTCGATCGTAGAAGAAAAGTTTTTTTTTCTAATTTTGAAAGAAAAGAATTGACGGATTGACGTTTTTTCTAGAAGAACGAAAACGCGCGTTAGTTTTATTCCAGTTTAAGTGAATATTGGTCACGAGCATTCATCGAAAGGAAAGCTCGCACGTCGATATTGAAAATGGAGAAGTTTAATCGTAGTACAGGATCCACGCGACTTTCGAAAGTCATACAGTAGAAAGGGTTAAGGAAAGGTTGGCGTCGAGCGGAGTCGTTCGGTACATATTTCTCGAAGAACTTGGAAAAGTATCTAGAAGCAACTTCGAGGCGTAAAATCTAGGATCGATACACTTCCGATCGATCTCGTTGCGGTTCGATGAACGTAGGATAGAGGGAGGAAAGGGGAACGAAGAGAGCGTGGAATCCACGGAAAGACGATGGAAGGAGGACGCGAAGGGAAAGAGGATAAGAAGAAGGAGATAAAGGGTTGCCGGGACTAGGACGAAGCGAAGCGGAGGCGAGTTTCGTCGTCGAGGCACTCGAAAGTCACTTAACTTAGATTGCACGAGCGAAATGACTTTACTTCCCTGGAAAACTTGGTTGAGTACGGGAAGAGCATTGCTGTGAGCTCCGAAAAAAACCGACAGAGAGGAAAAAGCCGAGCGTCGAAAGACGGAGAGAGATGCCCTGGAAAATCGGAATATCGAGAGAAAGAGGCAGAGAGAGAGAAATGCTCTTTTGCCAATAGGAACAGACACGAGAAAGAGGATAGAAGGGAAAAAAGACGACGAAGGAAAATAGGCAAAGAGGAAAACCAACGTGAGAGACTAAGGAGAGTCGAAAGGAAAAGGAACGTCCGATGTAAGGAAAGAGTCGTTCTTTCCTTTTTCTCTTCCTTATTCCTTTTCTTTTTTTTTCTCTCTTCTTTGATCCTTTTTCCTCCTTCCTATTTCGGTCACCTGCCTCTACTGGTCTCCTATCGAGGAAAATACGAGATGTCTCTCATTGCATGGAGCGCGGATTCGCCGTTTACCTTTCGAGTTCGAAGGGCTCGAATACGCGTTTACACGGAGACTGCGTCTGATTGGATAGGGAGTCCCTTCTCCACCCACGTCAGCCGTCACCCACGCCAACCGAGTCTCGACCAGTCTTCTGTGATCTCGCGCGTGCAACTCGCTTTGAAGCTATCGCGCCTGTCGTTACGTTTGGCGCCTACCGGTCTCAGCGTCGATCGATTCTCCCTCCCTCTCTTCCCCTCTCTCTGTCTCGTCCTGGTAACACCAAATTTTCACCTTACATGACTATAAGGTAGACGTATTAGGTCTACCGGAAAATTCCGTCAAATAATGTCATCTCAAGTCGAATATTGACTTTTTCGACCACTGTGTTTCTATGTACGTGCTCGATGTATTTGGCAACGATGGAAATTATATCGACCAGTAAATGTTAGGCTGGTGCATATGAAATGTCGAATTTTCTTTACACGTGAACGTTTGTTTCCCTGTTTTCGTTATACTTTTGTTTTTGGCCTAACCTCTTTTATCGCACTGTTCATACTGCTGTTGTAGTACTGTCTATTGCCAGATTCACATTTCGACCCAGAAGATTTTCTCAAAAGTGTTTCATTTTGTTATTTGTTTTGAATTTCGTAAGGTGAATAATTTCGTGAATTACACGAAGATATTCGTGTAATTTTCTTATACGAGTATAAACTTGGCATTAACGCTGCAAAAGCTGCACGCAATACGAACTAGGCGTTTGGGGAGAATACTGATAATGTATGGAAAATATGTTAGTTTCTTTTAATCCAAAACGAATCGAAATTTGCCCAAACGGTAGTTCTAATATAATATATATGTATTTGTATTTCCTAAGGCGAACGATCCTATAATAGGGAAGTTCTTGAACTCCTTCCACTCCTTATTGGTCTCCAGGGTCGCAGGAACGAGTCCCTTCGTGAGACTCGCCTAAAAACTGAAATTACATCCGTACGTTTGCCTGTCCTCGTGAACGGAGAATTTATGGCGTAACGAGTAACACGCAACATCAGACTCGACTTAGGCTCGCGCATGACTTCGGATAAGAGTAACTAGTAGTCACGATGTCGCATGGATCAAACTGTTCAACCTCGTGCGTATTTCGCTGTAATCTGAAATTTTAATTAATGTCTACGCAGTTTTCTTTTACTCGATCATTATTTTACCGCGACTGCTTCGTCCGAACGGAAGGATATCTTACAATTCTATGCAAATTACGCAACGTAATCGATACGATAAATTCGCCTGAAAATAATATTTTCGATGAAACGACGTTCGATACCCCGGAGATCAATTTATTATTTATTGCCTTTCATAAACATCGCGGGAACAAAAGTTCCAATTTTGTAGGTAACCTCGTATCGAGTATCTTTCGCCCAACGAAAATGATATTTCGCGATCACGAGAAATCTCTCGGTCGTTTTATCATTCGCGTATTACGCGCTGAAAGATCACCACCACGATTAATTGTAAACGTCAAATGGCGTTGACGTCGATCAGCGAGATCTCGTCGTTTGACAAATTGCGACGAATCCACGACGACTCGAACCGAACGATTTATTTGGCATCGTTGTTTCCTGATTTTAGCGCTCGACGGTAGGCCGCGATTCGTCGGCGCGACCTTTCCTGCGATTTATATGTCGGACGATCGCCGTACTCGACGCTTAATTTATGAATATATATTCCGCGTTTTCCCGCGAATATCGTTGATTATTCAGGAAGTAGTCTGTTGTTCGGATATTCATACTTGAAACGAGGAAAGTTTCCTGCGATTTACATTCATCGGATTATAACGCGTGGAAAACAGCATCGTGGCAGTGGTGAGGGACGAGAAGTAGACAAGGAGCGGCTCGTAGGCGTAATCGGAAGAAAGAGGAGAGAGAGAGAGAGAGGGGTGACGCGTTGGGATAACAAAAACGAGATTAAGCGGGAGCAAGAAAAAACGGCACGATATCGAATAGGAGAAAATACAATGAAACATAGTAAAACAAAATTGTAAAGCGAGGACCGAGCGAGAGGGAAAGTATTAGGTCGAGTAATGCGAAACGTCGGATATTTCATCATTCGGGAATCGATCGCTGAAGTGGTTAGATGTATGTTTATATTTATGTTTATGTGAATTTAAAAATAAATTCTTCTTTTTCTTTGAATAATCCGATATTTCGTATTAAACGACCTGCTACAAGAGAGTGACGTAACTTTCGATATCGTTCGCGTTCTTAGTATTATACGTAAAAATAACGGCCAAAAAAGAATAATGACCTGATACGTCTATGAAAAAGAAAAAAGACAAAAGAAAATACAATGGAAACGAGCGTAGAAATGCAAAGCTGCAAAGCAGAGAGAGAGAGAAACGTAGCTTTCGATCTCGTTTGCGTTCCATCGGTTCGTAAGTACGTATAATTGGATTCTCACGCGGGAAAATCGAGCTTTGCTGTTAGCCGACTGACAAAAGAACCGTCCGGAATCGATGACCGTCGCCCGCCTCAAAAACTGGAATATTTCGCGTTTGCGTCGAAAATCAAATTGCAATGCATTTCCCGGTCACAATTTATTCTCCTCGTTTGGCAAATAGCACGACGCGCCCTCTCGCTGCCCAACGAGAGCAGCAAAGCGACCGTTCGTGTTTCATCGGGTCGACGTAACCGCAACGATCATTATCGTATTGCCGATAATAAAATCGATGCTCGAATCAAGGGCGATGTGTCTCGCCATCTCGTTCCTCTCTCTCTCTCTCCAACTCGGTCCTTCGTTTTTACCGAAGTCGGAAAACGTCGATGACTTTTTCTCCAAGCAATCGCACAGCCGTATGCGGATAACTGACGCGGTTAACGCACGGATAAGAAAAGTAGCAGCAACGAAAAGTGATCCGAGGTTAAAGCTGATTTTAACAATGTTTTAAATGCTTAATACTTTGACGTCCGCGCCATTCAGAAAAATTCGTGGCTCTTACCGCTCGTATATACGAACGGAAACTAGTCGCTGCCGTCGGTACATTTTGTAAGCCTCGTTACAAATTAAAGGCATGCCATTGACGCGTCATCGCAAATTTAGATTTAATTAATATTTAGTACGCGTTAACTTGGGCTATAATAACTGACTTTGTGAATAAACGTGTACGTGAGTACGACTTTATGAATACACGTGCTGCCAATAACCGCTGGCAAACGAACTCACGTATGCGCCAACCAGGACGTCAAAGTGTTAAAGTATTTATTTTATTAAATATTAGGGTAGTCGGAAAGTAAAGGATTTTTTTTCTAGCGTAACGTTCAATTTTATTAACGAAAAAAACTGTTACTCAAAATCGGAAAATATCATTTCCATCATTTTTAACCACCTCTGTTCATATCGCAAAGATAATTTTTACACCGCGTATGGGGGCGAATTAGCTCAAACTAGATCGTTTGAAACTAATGCCGGAAATTCTGGCTCCCTTAATACTTGGAATATTTTTCCCGTTACGTACGATAAGGTATCCGAATTTGAAGCATTTCGAAAATTCACGTCGAATCAAATTCCTATAAACGCACACATAGATTCAAACGTTCTCCTTCACAGTAGCGCAAACGTGTTCGCGCGTAATTCGATCGACAAAATCATCCATCGAGCGAATCGCGAGTCAATGAATTACCAAACTGCTCCGGTTTACGCAAATTTCTCCACTAAATCACTATCACCGGAGGGGAAAGACCTTCGAAGACACTAGGATCAAATCGAAACGGTCGCGTGATATCGTCGCGTCGCGTCACTCCGACACTTGGAAATCCCAGTCGGGATTGATTTTTAATTTGCGCCGGACGTGCGCCGGCACGGCGTCACGCCTGCCGTCGCGATCGGTTTGTTTGCCTTGTCTGGACCGCGAGCGGGCCGACAAACACGAGCTGACGAACGACTGTCGCTCGTTTGTGCGTTCGTGCCGATCCTGCGACGCTCCTAGCACGATTTGCGTCCCGACAACACGAAACCGGTAGCGGATAGGCTGAAAGTGACGCTCTAGAATCAATCGACTTGTTCCTACGAGGGAGCGTTGCTTCGTTTATCTGTTCGATTCGTTCTAGAATCCATCGATGTTTCGTAGGATTATTTTCTTTTTTCTCTGTCTCTCTTTCCTCTCTGTCTCTTTTTTCTTCCTGTTTTCACAAAGAATTTTTGTTTCGAGAGGATTTCCAAAGGATTAAACGACGGCTAAAGATTTCAGTGTGTATCGGTAAACGACTATGCGCGCTTCAATTCGTTCGTCTCTGAGTTTACCTTACTCCCTTCGTTCGCATTGTACGGATAGTTACGGTCTTTCGGTTCGTATTCGTAGAAAATTTCTGTCCAACAATTTTTCGTGGGTGGTTTTTGCCTCGATGTGAGACGAATACCACGATTGCACGGATGGCACGAAACGTTTGAATGAAATTTACGTGGTTTTGCGGAAATGAATGTAATCGATTTTTCTGCTGGTGGGCCATGACTCGTGGATAACGATACATTGTCGAAGAAAAGATACCAAGCTTGACGTCGTTTAGGCCGACCGAAGTTGAGTTATAACGCGAACAATTTTCATTTTAATAAAACAATAAATATTAAATAAATCAATATTTTTATATAGTGAAAATATCGTGATTCGCTTTTTCGATCAAAGTACGAGGAAATCGTAAATAATTATTTATATCTTTAACCTTTTACGGACGAGTGGCGAGTGAGAGGCGACAGTCTGTATATATGTTAGATTTTCACATTCGTTCCTTCTTCCTCTTGTCGTTTCGTTGGCGAACGCGTGGGTGTCGTTTAACGCCTATCATCCGCGTTAATTCCGAAATTAATTCCGTTAATTCCAAAAGGAAAATCTATGGTAGCGTGGAAAAATAAGAGAATCGTCACGTTATTGACGAATTATCATAATGCAGAAATGAGTACTGTTGAACGAATACTTCGGCATGGTGTTCAAACTGCGGCTTGAAAACCCAATGCTGTCACAAATTACACCAAATTCATGGGCGGCGTTGATCTCGCAGATCAGTATTGTTCGACGTACTGCTTTACGAGGAAGTTCCTGAAGTGGTGGCGCAAATTATTTTTTTAGGGAATGGGAATTCCGTACAAACAAGTAAAAAGGTAAAGAATGAAGACAAATGTTGATAAACAAATTGAGAGGAGATTTTCGACAACCGCGAGATAGAGCCACAAGATCGACATCAAACTCTAATGAAGTTCTTCTAAACGAAAAGCTCCACGTCATTTTTACTGGAACAAAAAAGGACTGCAAAGTTTGTTCTACTCGAAACGAACCAGGTGAAAGACGTGAGACGACATATTATTGCGATACATGTCCGGATAAGCCAAGAATGCATCTTGGTCCAATACTTTATAAATTTTCATACAAAACGAAATTGTAGATAATAATTTTTGTTAGGATATAGTGTCAAAGATGCAAATACAGGTAGACTATCGAAATATAAAGTTTTTATAAGATAATTTATATGTGAGATTATTTTATTGTATCATGTAAGTCACTCAAGGCATCTCCAAAAATCGCCTCGTCTTGCTACCTGACCCGGCCGAAAGAGTCGTCGTCCGCAAAGGGTTAAATAGTGAAAACATCGCGATTCGGCTTTTCGAGATTCGAAAATCGACGATGCTCGTCGTTGTATTCTTTGTCGCGGGTCAACAACGAAGCGTAAAACGATTCGAACGAGGAACGAATCGAAATGGTGAATTTTCCAATTGATCCGACAGAAATTTTACAATCGACGCGTGCGACGTCCGCGCGGATTATATCTTAGGATGGATCGTGACTGGTATTTTCAATGACAGCGTCGTCGGTAAGAGAGACGTCGATATCGTTCGCAAACATCGTGGTGCTCGCGCCTTCTCCTCGCTGCGATAGGATTATCTACGAGCGGAAAAGCTTATCCGCGTTATTCCCCTGTCATCTTAGGGTAAGTAACCCGGCTTAAAGCGTGGAAGAATAATGCCATTCTTCCTACTTGTGACGTGCCAATTACGAAGGTCCGACAGTCGAGTAGAGCGCATTCGAAAGACGCGCGGCTTTAAACGCGTTTTATTAATCGCGAGAGTCGAAGATGCGAGTTTTCCAGAGGAATTTATATATTGTCACGAGTATTACGTCGCTTTGGCATTTTAAACGCAACAGCAACGATTAATTCCAATTTTTTTACAAACTAATTAACACAAAATCGTATTCGATGCATGTGCGTATGTACATGTTTAAATCGTATACAATGCGTGTGTATATGTACTCGCATTAAATCGTGTAGTACGAAGTACCGGATTATTAAATGAAGAAGAAAAATTGATTTCTAATTTTGCAAATAAATCTTTATATAATTTTTATATAAAAAAATAAAAAAAATTATGCTCTCTTAAAGAGCACTGTTGGAACTTCGAAGTAGCATAAAAAAATAATTACTTTCAAGCATACACCTAACCATTTTAAATTAATAATTAACAGGTTCGCGCTGGCGCTGCAATTCATATTTCTCTCCCATGGGCGGCTCCTCTAACAGCGCTTTGCTTTGTCGAGCGTCGCCGAACTAAAGTGAAAAATATGGAAAATGTTCTAGTTACTAAACGAACTAAATTGTTGATAGTACGCAGCGCCTGATGGGATTTGGCGAGCTACCAGTGATACGCGCAGGCGTGAACGTGTTAATCATATAACACGACATAATATGTAACACAGATACGAGTATCTATTAACGATTTAATGACTACTTTAATCTTATAATTCGGGTCAACGAAATAGGCAGGAACAACCGTCAAGATTTCGACGACTGCATCTACGTGACAGCGGACGATGCTTCTAATAATTAAGAACGTCTTTCTCTCTTTATTCAATCTCTATCGAAAGCTAAATCAGCCTTTTCGTAAAATGGCGTTACGATTGTTATCGTCACTGATGAACGAGTAGAAAATTCACGTAGGAAAAACGTTTTCGATCGACGAGATCTCTCTGCACTTTCCACCCGACCGTCGCCACTCGAGTTTCTCGCGGCGTCGCTCTCACCTCGACGGAGGCAAGAGATGCTCCTCGTAATGGATGTAAGTCGGGGGTCGGGGAAAATTCGCCTCGCCATACTGTGCAAATACCAGGGGTGTGGCACGAGGACGTATTAATTAATCCATTGTTAGGGGCTCGTCATCGACCTTTGCAACACACCGACGCCAAAGGGACGGCGCGACATGACGGGACAGTTATCGTCCCGCGTCGTTCGTCATCGAGAGCTCGTCGATTATTTATTACTATTTATCATTAACTGATTTTTTATTTTTATGGACTTACGTATTTATTCGCTTCTATATTTTTTTAAATAAAATATCTCTCTTCTCTGGAATATTAAAATTAGAAGCAGTAGTAAAATTTGGGAGAATTTTTATGTGAAAATAGACTCCAAAGAAGCATTGTTCGTAATCAACGACTCGTTAATTTTTGCAACAGATGTTTTTTTTCTTAAGAACTCACGTATTTGTGTTTCTATTTTTTTTTTAATAAAATATTAGAATTATACAGAAGCAGAAGTAAATTCGGACGACTTTTAATAGAAAAGGAGATAATCGAAGACTTCTCGTTAGACATCGTAATAACAAAAATTCCAAAAGGACGATGTGATGCATTGTCAACATTATCGAAACTCTACGCCTTCATCTTTTCTTCAGTAAAATATTCTTCTCCTTTAGAATTAAAATTACAAGCAGGAGCAATATTCAAAGGACTCGAACGATTGGAGATGGCAAGCGACGCGTCTCGCGTCTCGTCATGGAGCTCGCAAGCGTACGCACTGTACCCGATCCAATCGACGAACATCGATCCGTCCGCGCTTGGTTAACTCGTTAAATTGATACAGAGTCGTGTTTCGCGATATTTTCGTCGTACACGCATTCACGTGTATTCCATTATTCGTATTGCCACGACGAGCCGGTATCGTGAGACACGTCGACGCGTACGATGAGTTTCTCGCTTCCTTCGAATTTCCGCGGTTGAAGAGGGCGACGATCACGCAGCTGAGCGTCGATAAAAATGGCGAAATTGTATAAAGAGATGCCGCCGCGTGAAATATTGACGTTGAGAGCGAAACGCTGTGACGTGCTTTTATCGCGTTAGAAGGGCATCGTCCTTTTCGCTTCGGTGACTGTGCCGTGCTTTTGCATCGTCCTCTGGTTCGCGCGACTTCGAGGTCGGATTGACACGTCTGTATTCGTCTATGGTTAGCGACTAACGGTCGACATTAATGGTATAATTTATTCGAGTAATTTAAAAGTAAAATTTAATTAAAATGGAAACGAAAAGGAAAGAAATGCAATTTTTGTTATCGTTTTCGAGATACGAGGCGCATTGAGTCCCTAGATGCAATGAAAATGCAGCTTTCGTTTAAACGGCCGAAGCTACGGAAACAATAAATGTTTCTGATGTCATTTTGAAGTAAAAATATCGACCATTAAAATTTAGTAACCATGTGTCATTTTTTGTTTACACAAGAGCTTTTTGATAACGAAAATAGAATGAAACGAGATGAGTTTTTTCTCGTAAGAATATTTCAAAACTGCACTAAGTTACATAAAAGTTGTGATGAATTCGATGAATGGAAAACGATTATTTACAGCAACAAAATAAAGCATGTATAATACTTGATGGGATACGGAGGCTGTTGTGTCTTATGGCTGTTGACATTTGACTCTTTTTTACATGGACTATTATTTTGTAAAATATTCAGTTATTATTTAAATAATTAAATAAAGTTATAAACGAAAAATTAACAATTTCATATCTATTGTATATTCATCTCCTCGCGTAACGTCTACGATACGTAAACACGTAACAGATGCCAGCAACGTCAGGGGAGCAGTGACGAGAAAAAACAAGCAAACGACGAATTGAAACAGTTTCAAAATTTCTCGAAAACAAAAACTCTGCATTGTTTAAACAAAGCGCAGTCAGATTGAACGCTTCTTTATCTACAACGAAACCTGCTACTTCGTTGTCGCTACGAAATTATCGATATATTGGGAGTTTAAGTCGTTTATCGACTGGAAAAAGGTTCGACTTGAAAACAATACGCACATACGACATATTTCTTCGTTGGTACTTTCATACTATGGCCAAAAGACGTGTACGGTAAGAATGACAGAAAATAAGAAACGCGTTGTCAATGTGTAAATTGTGACATAGGTCAGTGCATCGTGTTTTGTTTTACAATGCATCGTACAAAATTATATTATCATTCGTTTAGTAAATTATTAGTAATACGCGTGCACTCACCCGGTGTACAGAAGAGGCAGCAGAGGCGTCAACCGGTTGGGAGAACTTCAAATCTTCGGTATTCCTGCGCCTCGAATTTTTGTGTCCATAATTGTTGGTACATCCGGAAATATCCTTGCACGTCACTCGTGATCACTTGCACTTTGAACACGAATTACGATATCGCCTCACTTCGCGACGCGACACGAAACGAAAATACCTCGAAATTACGAGTATTATTTCACCGATATGCACGCGTCGACGATCGATTACTAACTAACATTGAGTAAAGTACAAAAGCCGATCGAGGCCGTGTTTATTGTTTTTTTTTCCTTTTTTTTCGGTGGCACGACGAACGATGTTAAATGACAACAATAACAATTCGCTGTCTTATGTAGGCTCTATGTAATATTAGTTCGTAACCGAACGTCGATGTGCGAACATCGGTGAAATAATACTCGTAATTCTGATAAGTATTTTGTATTGCCTCGCGTAATTAAGTATAGTCTAGCGTAGCGAAGTGAAGTAAAGTGCTATTATGGTCGCAACTTCAAGGGGGTGGAACCCCAAAGATCCGATGACCTGTCAACCGGTTGACGTCTCTCCTGTACATCGGGTGAGTGCACGCGAATTAATTAATATTTTACTAAGCTATTAACACATCGTATGCGAGCTAGTTTGGGGATTTGACGCTTTCGAAAGAACATATTAAAAAATCGCTTCGATTACCGATATACGTTTCTTTTTTTTAATGCTATTTAATCCGTAAGATATTGAAAAAACCAAAGCTTTCCAATTTTGCTTTGCAAAAGTTCGCTTCGATTAAAAATAGTCACAGGAATCTTATTTGGACGATGCGTTACGATACATATTTACTATATATATAGCTAATAATTTTGTACGTGTGGCATGGGACAACTTTGCTCCCAGTAATGCGAGAAGATTTCAGGTATACCGCCTTGCATTTCGCAGACTCTCCATGTGATGCTTGTGTGATGAATGATTATGGAATCCACATGGCTCGTGAGAGAATGCCACCAATCGATCTCATATGCCGATGGTAAAACGATGCATTGATCTACGTCACAATTTACACATTCACATCGTATTCCTTATCTTCTGTCATTCTTACTGTACACGTCTTTTGGTCATGGCGTGAAAGTACCGACGAAGAAATATGTCGCATGTGCGTATTGTTTTTATGTCGAATCTTTTTCCAGTCGTTAAACGACTTAAATTCGCAATATGCCGATGATTTTGTAGCGGCAACGAGGTAGCAGACTTCGTGGTAGACAAAGAAGCGTTCAATCTGACTGTGTTTTGTTTAAACAATGCAGAGTCTTTGTTTTCGAGAGATTTTGAGAGTTTCAATTACCAATGTCGATGTTACGTTCGTCGTTTTTTTTTTCTCATCGCTGCTCCCCTGAAGTCCGCTGTCATTCTTTGCGTGTTATGTATTTTAGACTTTAAGCGAGGAAATCAATATAGAGAAGAAACAGTTAATTTTTCGTTTATAACTTTCTTTAATTATTTAAATAATAATCGAATCTTTCACAAAACAATAATCCGCACAACAGCCTCCGTACCACACCAAGTACATGCTTTGTTTTATTGCTGTAAATAACCGTTTCTCGATAATCGAAATAAATTTCTACGTATTACTTTCAAGACTCATTTCGTTTCATTCTATTTTTCTTATTAAAATGCACTTGCGTAAACAACAATTTTTATTCTTTTTCTGGTTTAATCGTTAATTTCGTTAAAATTAAGTACAGTGTGTGAAAAAAGCTTTGTACGACCGACTTCAGATCGACGATTCTTCTTCGAACACTTTCCGTCTTTATGTTGCCTTTAAATCCGAGGTCGAGGACAATTTTTGCGACAAATCCTACTCGTAGATCTTCACCAATCCGAAGATGTAGAATACACCTATTACATCCAAACCAAACATTCTTTTACATCTTATATATGGTGAATATAGCAGAATCACGAAGATAACGCATCGAATCTACGTTTATCCTATGTACGAATTCCTTGACATAGCTTTTTACAATCGATGAATTCCGCTTCCGATGAGCGTTATGGTTTTGAAAAAACGCGCAATGCAACGCTTCACGATAGGGAGGGTTATTGCGAAAAATAATCCCGCTCGATGGCGTTCGAACGTACATCGCATTAATATCTCACGAAGTATTTAGCTTTCGGTTATCGATGGATGATCCGTAACGCTCGCTCGAAGTGCCAAAAATTCCAACACCCTCGTTGACAACCTTTTAAACGTTATTTGCTGCGTCATGCGTACACGAAGCTTTATCCTTTTTCGATTACCTGTCATGCGCGTATACGCCGACAAAAATGACGAAAAGTTTGGAAAAGCAGCCCGCTGAAAGGGCAAAAGTCTTCCATCCTTCTCGCATTGGCGATCGTTCGACACACGTGTGATTTTTATCCAAAATTTACTTGTTCTCGTGAAATAACCACGAATGAAACGCGTTATTTCGAGGTAAGAGCGCAAACGGGAAAAGAAAAGCGAGTAAATATAAATATTCGATAATATAAAAAAAAATTGGTGAAGCATCTCGAAACTTTGATACCGCGAGTGAAAACGACGATGTTCATTAGAGTACGATTTTATCGATTTTTGTTTTTCTATTTCTTTTTAAATAAGCGTACCCAAATGAAATAGCTCGATACGAATAATGAAACAAACGTTCGTCGATAATAATCATATTGGCAGATCGAGATGCATCGAGCCAGGGATCAACGGATGTATTTTTATCCTTTTTTTCGTTGACGACACCAGGCATCGCGCACCGTCGAGTCCCCAGCTTTGATTGTTTGCCGTTCGGATAATCACGCGCGAACGGATAATCATGGATAAACATCGAAACGCATCACCGAGATTTGAGATTGTAATTTATTAATTTGTCGTGACGAGGGATATTGACTCGTCGACGACGAGCTTGGCACGGACACGCGATCGCAATTTCCCCCACGAATCTCTCGTTGATCCCATCGGTTATGCGGATGTCGCGTTATTCTCTACATAAACGTGTAAAAATCCTTCTTAATTATGTACAACGGGGTATCCATCCACCTGTATTACGCCTATACTAGCGAGTAATTGCGCGCGATCGTAAAAACGATCGTCACGCGTGTCGAGTTAAGCACACGAGTAAGATGATGCGATTAGCTAGACGTTTTTTGTTTCGTTGCTTTTCTTCCTTCTCGAGATCGTTGACACTCTGTTTAAAGTTTGAACTGATGATTTTACCAGCCACTTGGATCAATCGTTTTTTGTTGGACCAGTTGGGTGGATTCTCCTCTTTTTATATTTCTTGGGATTCGATTTTATAAATTCATTTTTTGAGCTTTAAAAATTTTCGGTGTCTCGTGAATGATTTTAATCTCTCTGGACTGTTACAGTCTCCCTTTCTTGTTATCGGTACTACTTAGTTCTTCTATGTGCATTGCTTAATCTTTATTCTTTTCAGTATTCGTTCTTTTAAGATTCAGGTACTAAAAAATTCCCTCCGCTTATAATTATTAGCCTCATTTTTATTCTTTGTTCCTTTGCCATTTCAACAGTTATACTGTTTACTGGCAATACGCGAAGCTTATCTCTCTCTTTCTCTCACTATTTATAACTAGGTAAACACGCATTGCTTGTCTAATACATGCTAATGGAGATAAATAAATGAAATGTATTCTGATAAGGAAGCTCTGATATCTTCGACAAGGCCCTAAATCGTGTGTTTATCATGCTCGTAATTACATCGTGTAGTTCTTCGGCTGTTCGTAAAAAATTCAAAATTGTTCGTTTAACCTGATATGTTCCTTGTAATGTTAATTATTCAATCGATTAAATTCTTTCCCTTGTTTTATTAACGAAAAAGAAACTGCGTTTAGATCTCTTTGTAGAATCAATGGTATGCCATCTCGTGAACGCGTCGAACGACAAAATTATTGAAAATATCGGATAGCTTTCCAATTGGAGGGATATAATGACGTGCTAATAATGGTGGTTAATGGCGATCGAATACGCAGGAAAGAAGTGAAAATGGCAACGTTATTCGAATTGACGGTAGGAAGTGTATCGATGCGCTGCCATCCGCTGTCTCCTCATACCCAGAAACGAAATCGAAAATACGTTACGAATCTCTCGGCGATCGTGCGCTTGCACATATTGCAAAACGGCAGGCAGTGCCCGTCGAACTTTATCACCGCGTAAAATCTGCCTGCAGGCGTGATACTCGTTCCACCGTAACCAATCGGAATTGCTTCTCGAGCATTTTTTATGTTTCACTCGCTTGCTCTCTTCCTCTCCCTTTCTACGCGTCTGTTGCCCGCCTCTATCTTTTTTTTCTTTCCCTTTTTTCACTCGATATCTGCCATTTCTCCATCGCGAATTTTCCATCGGCATTTTACGCGTGACCTTCGATGAAAAATACGTGCCGGCTTTAACACGGAATGATTAATCGTTCCCTCGACGTCTTCCGACTTTGTTACATCTCCTTGCGTTTCGTCGAAGCAAGGATTATGTTTCTACGGAAATATTTCGAGAGAGAGAGAGAGAGAGAG
>JAITYT010000044.1:584903-600014 GCA_025433975.1 Liostenogaster flavolineata
GATGGAGCGAGGAAGCGGAGAAGGGAAGAAGGAGTCACGACGAATCGTACGATTCGGTTTTGCCTTCCCTATGGTCACCAAGGAAACCGAACGTGCCCTCGAAAGAGCTCGTCATAACCAGCTCGACCGGCGCGAGAAAAACGCGACGATAGCTGTGAGCATGTATGAACTTGCACGCGTGTCGCATCGCCCTTCGATCCGTTACAATTCGTGCATCGTGAACTGGTCGTGATCGTAAAAACGCCACTCGCTACAAATGGACGAAATCTCTCGAACGATCGAAATTATTATCGCTGTGACAATCGTTCTTTCGTCGTTTGGTTTGGACTTTGTGCTTTCTTTGACATTTTTGAAAGTTTTATCTGAAAGCGATCGAATTTTTTTTTTAAGAGGAAAAGGTCAAATACGTGGCTGGAGCCCGAAGTATGGCTATTTTTTTAAGGAGTCGAGAATAAGTTAGAGACAGAGAGAAGGGGGGAAGGAAGGTTTGGAAGCGAGATCGAATTTTTCATTTGAAATAAAAAATAAAAGTGATAAATACGCGACTCCAAACTACGGCAATTCTAAGGAATTGTAAAGAAATGGGGGAATGGGTAAGGAACGATTCGATAATTCGACCGAAAATCCGAGAGGAAATCGGAAGTTTCGGTAAGTGGGTCGCGGCTAGGCGATAGCCGAACGAGCTTAGAGAATCCGCAAGATCGGAGGCTCTTCCTTGCTTTTCAAGAAAGAGGAGCGGAACTTGTCTTACGCGCCCTCCTTAATTTCGAGGCGATCCTCGTTGTAATAATGGCTTCTCTGGCAAGTTCGCGGAGAAACGAAGGAGGAGAGTTTCCTCCTGCTTTGGGATAAAAGCCGTTATTAGCTTCCATTGAGATTAGGCCGACTACGAAAGGATGCACGATAGTTCCATTATCATAGATAACGATGTAGACTCCCTATTTTACATCGTGAGAACTTCTTTCGGGGATGTTCGAGTTTCTATCGATATTCGTACGTAAAAAAAGAGGACATCGATCAACGCGTTAATCAACCCCAGTGTCGGTTTCTGGGGACTGACAGTTTTAAAGTTAAAAAATAAATGTAGTAATTTTAATGAAATTTATTGAGACACTCTAAACAAAAATACGTTTTAGTTCCGTATGTATTACAAAACGTGACGAATTTCTTAGTCAAATTTATGACTGTTTTGCGTTCGAGTAGCGTTGAATTTTTGTCGTAACATGCCCAACTTCTTTTTTTCGTAACCGATGAACAATTCTTTTTTCAATGTGCATAGAAATTTTCTCATTTGATTGTCTAAAGTCGAAACAAAGCAGATCTCTATTTCGTCGTCTCAAATATTGCCGTTAAATTCTCGCTCGCTGCCAGCTGAACGGAAAGGACAGAAATGTCGACGCCGAGCTCAACGTGTTAAAGGCGTATTTTAAAAACGAATGGTCGAATTCTCGAATTCGAAACGAACGACGAACGATTTTCCACACCGAGATGAGATTTCGTTCTTCGTATTCTTGCCGACCTCTCTTCCGTATCCACTCACGTTCCCGCCCTCCCGGCGCTCGCATCGCGTTCAGCACGTTTCAGCCGTGCCAGTGGATAATGGCATTCGTGATCAGCCATTCACGCTGGAAATCACGACGGCGCGTATCTCTTCGTGATTCGACGCTGATTTCAGTATCTCGAGCGCGTAGCAGCAGGTGCATCGTCGCAGCATCGATTACGTTGCGCCACGGTATCACCGGGACTAGACGTCCGTCACTCAATCTGCGAGCTTCTCGAACCGCTCCAGACGTCTTCCTCCTCCGCCAATGAAATTCCAGTGTACGTTCATACGCATCTTAGAATCCTGAAAGAAAAGAAAAGATTTCCACAGAAACAACCTATGACACGAAGTTTCCTTCCAAGTGATAAATTGCCTAGGCAAACGATCAGGCAATTGCCCGCGTAAACAATCGAGAGCTTTTCAGCCACAAGTGTGTCCGCAGGTGTATCTACAGATTTTAAGGGTTTTACAAGATCACCACAGCCATTTATTGCGCTTTTCGTAAAAGACGGTATTTTTGTTTAATTGTCTACGTAGACGTACGCTTTTCGACATTCGAGTAGGTGTAGATGTTTAATCCTAGATTCATAAACATGCGCGGTAGATACACTATTTATAAACATTCGTCTCTCAGGCTAACATATTATATCGATTGTTTTTGTCTTATAGAATACAAGGAACACATTTTACATCTGAAAAGTTATAGTAATGTACGTGTATGTTGGAACCTGTCGAGCTCACCTACGATTTATTTCAATCGCAATAAGGTTATTTCGTCGAGTCACGACGTTCCTTGCTTTTCCTTGGACTTTCGTCCGATGTAACGGACAACGATGGGCTTATCGTGACGATAAAGTTGTTGCTTATCGTCAAGTTATTCGTAATAAAGCGTAGTACAACGAAGTAAAGCTTCGATCAGGTCGTGTAATATAAAATGTCGGAAAAACGGAAGAAAAGGATTAATTCGAATAAACATTTTATCGAACAAAATCACTCGAGCAATCAATCGCCGAGTGATCCTCAAAGCGCAAAGAAAATCTCTTTAACTTGTCACTGGAACTTTCACGATCGAAATTGGACGACAGAAACGATCGTCGATTTGGAAGCGTTTATCGATAAATAGAATTAATCGATACAACTCCATCAGGTGTGCTTAATTAGTTTCATGATTGATCCCGTGCCATATTTTGGCGAGTCTGACTTGTGATAAAAATTGTAGACTAAACTTGATTAACACGAATCAATAAATGCGGGCCAAACATGAATCGGCCATATATACTGTTCAGACTTGGGTAACGTCTTCGTAGTTTATATCATCGTTTAATATCAAGTGGTCTGAAATAACAGGAGTTGAAATGCCAATGTTCAGAATGTTTACACGAATTTCGAGATTTTTACATTTTTACGATAATGAAACTGCTGACAGTAATAATCGATTTCGGAAGGTAAGACCTATCATCGACTCGTGGAATGAAAAATTTAAAGATAATTACATACAGAATAAAAATATCAGTATAAACGAATTTCTAATGAAATATAAAAGACGTTTAGCATATAAACTAAATTCAATTAGTCGAAAAGAGCAAGATTTAGATTAAAAATTAAGAAATTACACGAGACAAGTGCCGGCTTTTGTCATAGTTCCAAAATATATACTAGCCAGGATAAAATTGATCCAAATGATAGCGCATCTGAAAATGTTGTCATGAAATTGGTAAAATTTATTGTATCGTTACTTATATTTTAAAGTATTACTTGTTTACGTGTTGTTAACTTTAGTATATTGTATACAAAAGTATATATATAAAAAAAAAAGAATTAAATTAGTGTTCGACGTCCACAAGAACTGTATCGGGTGAAGTACAGGTATCCGAGTTCCGGCTCGTATTGCAAACTTTTCGCGCGTCACTGCGGCTCGTTCAACGCGCGTCGTCTCCTACCGTTTGAGCCCGGATTTTTTTCAGCTAAATACTATGACAAGGGGTTAATGAGCCCTAGAAACGATCGCGATGTTCCGAAGCGAGATCACGCAAAATCGGGACGTTTCTCCCTTCTTTTTTCTCATTCTCAATCGTTTCGTTCCGTGGATTACAGATGAAACGTCATTCGTCCTTGCTGGTCCGTGACTCGGATCGAAATAACGATCCGACGTTGAAAACGCTTCGTTATTACGCTCCCCGTACGATCTCGTGCATGGTAACGAGAGATAACAATAGATCACGCGTAAATACGCGTACACACGGCGCTCGCTGCGAGGGTGCAAAGGTACACAAAGCGGAAACACGGGACGACTCGAACGCGCGAACACTTCGATAATTCGCATTGACCGAAGCGCGGATTAATTCGCGCTCTGCGATCGTCATTAAATAATCCACCGAGGTGGAATCGAGCGCTCGTAAAGGAAACGTGTAGGCAGTGTGTTTACCATTTGTCGAAGGGAGAAACGCGAAGAAGAAAAAACTTACGATTAATTACGCGCGAAACGCGAGACACGATTTCTTGTCGTAAAAATCACCTCGTTGGGAGTAAAATGAATAATCTTCTTATATTTACGTATTCATGATATGATATTATTGGGATCTTCGGAGAGCCTTCGACGATTTTTGGAGCAACAAGCCGCATCGAATGTTCATAAACGGTCCAATTCGGCACTTTGAGTGTCTTTATTATTTCACGAGTGATAATATTAAGTGACAACACAATAATTTACACGAGTAAATTGAAGGTAAAGTCGCGTTAAAATGGAAAAGGAAAGGATAGTAATTGAATTTGTCAAAGTTTGGGTTCATTTCTACCTTTCTTTGGCTCGCATTCGCTAAAATTGATGTTTTCTGCGAATAGTTCAATTGCGATTATATCGAGATCAGATGGACACGTTTGCAGCTGTCGATCGTGCACGGAACGCGAACCTTGTATTAGTTCGACGATTTGCGATTGACTGTCGTCATTGACGATATTTTGGGCTGTCTGAAAAGCCTCTACTAATTTTTGAGTAAAAAGAATTGATCGTCGAAGTAATTCGATCGATAAAGCGTCGATTTGAAATTTAAAAATCAAGTTCTCTTTTTTTTTAATAATCCGACGTTTCGTACTATTCTACGTAAAATATCATAATATTTTCTTATTAGGAATAATCTTGAAGAACTAATCAAAGAAAGGAGGAACTTAAAATCTTGGAGAACGGAAAGCAACGCGATTGAAACGATCGATCGATTAAATCCGAAAATATTCGAGGTCGAAGGTGGGTCGGTTCGATTTCGCTCTGCCTGTGATCGAAACTCGACGAGAAAAGCAGGCGGAAACGCATGGATGGGAAGCCAACGACTCGTCGTTACGGCGGTGGTCAGTGTCAGGACACGACATTTCGTCTGGAGGCCCACGGGGAACGCTTCGTCGAGCCTGTATCCTGCCCTGTCGCCATTATTCCCCGGAATATCTCCGGGATATCCCTGGAATATCCCCGTTGGTTCGTTAGCCGGGAAATCTCGTCGTAACCGCGATCGTTCGGGCGCAGTTTCGCTTTATCGCTTCTTTCCTTCCTTCCTTCCTTCCTTCTTTCTTGCTTTCCAGTGCGATAGAACGATACAACGAGGGGAACTGGAGATACTCGGGGTGCAATTAGAGCGAGAGACATTCGTGACGAACAATGAGAGAAAGGATAAAGAGCGGAGATTCGAAAGGAGACCGAGAGAGAATCGTTCGAAAGAAGATCGTCGTTTGCTCCTCTACAAAGTGATAAGCATCTTTCCACTGATGTTCTTCGTAAATTCGCGTGTATTTCGTCTAAGAAAAGCGATTATTTTTTGTCTCTTCTATCGATGCTCTCGACAGTATCGATAAATTTTCATTCGACTTTTGATCTTCGTAGTAGATTTGCAGACTTAGGATGAAAGAAAGGACAAAACGTGAATTGAAAGATGATCGAGAGAGAATAGTTCGGAAGAAGTTCGTGTTTAATTTTTTATTTTATTCGACATCAAATTAATTCTTGTTGCGTGCGATTGTAAAAAATATCTTTGGTAATCGAAACGATCGTGATTTAAAAATCGTATAATATTTATACCACGCCTCTGTCCAATCTACTTCTCGTCATTCGTACACGCGAGAATTTCTCCTCGGTTCGAGGGTCGAACTAATTCACGTTCGTCCTTCTTCCTTCGTTCCTCGACGGTGCAACGACGTCTCTCTCTCGCTTCCGTCGCCGCGACGTCTGACTCACGACGTACCAGCACCACTGGCAGCTCGTATTTCGAGCGCGATCGCCATCGAGAAGCGAATTTTCTTTCGGACGTGGCCGCATTCCGTAATCTCGGCATCTGGACCTGGATCGCGTGTACACCCCAATGAGTCAGACGACAGGCGCTTCGTCTCCTCTCTTATCGTTCTAACGCATCCGGCTGATCGACGGCGCCTCCCTAGGACGCGACTCGAGCCAGGCGGCGCATGCGATTCCTCGCGAAAGGGCGAAGCTTTTTCCATAGGGAAGAAATCGTTCCTCCTCCCGCTCGGATCTATCAGATAGTTCAGTCAAGTAATATCTCTAGGATAGTTTTCTAACCGGCTTTTTGCTCACGACTTCCACAAAATTCAAGATAGAAACGGCGAATTTATCGCCGAAGTGGTTATTTCATTTTACAGATATTTTATGTAAAGCTATTCGAATATTGTATCTTTGAATAATCTGACATCTCACGTTACACGACCTAATATTACTCAAAGAATATGAACGACGTTCGGTTTATATGCAATCGAATTTTTTGCGATTGAGAAATCGTTGCGATAATTAATAGACGTTTCTTCCTGTTGTTAATTGTACGAAACGTGATTATCGAGAAATTTCGATCGCGATTTGATTCGAGTCGAGACAACAATTCAAACAAATAAAACAGACGTTGGAACGTGGAGCACGATACTCGTACGTGTGATGGATTGTTCGAAGAATTTTCAATCGAATCGTTCTTGCTCTCTCTGTCTTCCACGAGATTCGAAATAAAAACGACGAATTTATCGCGATACGCTCGAGCATCGTTGCGATTCTTTCTCGCGTGGAAAGTGAATTGACGTCATCGAATGAAATTTATTAGGTCCTTTTATGCGGAATGGCGAATTTATCGCTGAAGTGATTGGATGTATAATATGTTTTAAAGTTATAATTTTGTCGATGCCTCTTTAAGATTTCAACAATACTCTTTAAGTTACGATCTACTCTTCAAGATCGTTGTGATAATTAGGAATCGTTTCTTCTTGTTAATCGTGTAGAAAATGAAGAAACGTGCTTATCGCAAAACTTTGATCGCGATTTGATTCGGGTCGTGACAACAATTCGAGTAAATAAAAAATATGTTTGAACGTGAAACACGATATTCGTACGTGCGAAGGATTGTTCGAAGGATTTTCGACCGATTTTCCCTGCCCTCTATTCTACTCGTCTGCTCGAATGAAAAAAGGAATGCCATTCGCATTTCCGTCGAGCCGTAATTCAGAATTCGCAATGGAGCTCCTGTCGACGAATTTTGCGCAACGAAGTTTGCGGAATCCCGCGATACTGTGTTTCTACTCGTGCATTTGGCGGCTGTCCAAGGGAAGCGCGATAAATAATTACGAGCTATGCAAAACACAAACGATCGGAATGCATTAAAAGACGATGAAAGGAGGACGAGCATTGTTTCGTGTAGGCCTTGCCCGATCCTTGCCATAAATCGTCCTGTCTTTCGACTCGTTTAAAAACGTCCTTTTTGTACCTTAACTTCTCGTATCACGATGTAAGTTTCAAAGTTGAATAATGAATCGTGAAACTATCTGTTAGAATCGCTAGAAGGAAAGAGAAAAAACAGGATAAGGTTTTGGCTGGTGTCGCGCGAACAGTTTTTACCTTCATCTTTCAAACTTTTCGTCCCGCAATACTATATAACTAACATAAGCTCCAAGGTTGGATAACGAGTCGTGACTCGCATCGAGACTCCATTCACTTAACGGAACAAATAATCTTACAGAAGGAAGGAAGAGCTTCGAAACGAGGAAGAAACAAAAGCAGAAGTAAGCAAGGGAATTTAACACGAGGCAAACTGAAGCAAGAAGCGAAAGAGAAGTCAAATGTCTAATATTTTTCGCAATTCGGATTTCCTTCAACTTTTTTGGTTAGAAAGGAACTAAGAGAAGCAAAGACAGAGTCAGAAAGAGGAGAGAAAGAACACCGAGAAAAAGAAACGAGAAACTGAGAAGAAAGTTCCAGGTCAGAAGAGAGTCAAGGCGAAATCGGGAGCGATCAATGAATCATCCACTTGTTAGGCGAAAGTTTCCTCGGCACTTTTTCCCTCGAGCGATGAACAGGAGGGGACAGGGAGGACATCGCAAGATACCGCATGACCGGGGTGTTTCGATTTGCAATTGCTGGAAGCGTCCTTCCTCTTATTCGCTCCATCGCTGCCGCTCCATCTTTCGTTCTTTCGCTCTATTTCAGTTCGATTGCTCGTCTATTGGACCTCTCCTTCCCACTTGGACTCGATACCGTCTTCCTTCGTTCCTTCCTCGGGATCGACAACACGAGGGTGAAGAAGACGATGACCGAGACGGACGTGGATAGCGTCGTAGTGGTGTGGGGAGTAGGGTTGCTCCGGCGCTCACCCCAAGGCGACAATTACTTGTAATACCGTCGTGCTCCAGGGACCAATGGGAACTCGATGGGGCGTCTTCTCGCTACTGAAAAAAGATATTAACGCGGTAACGTCTCGAGTACTCGAGAGGCAACGCGTTTGCCCTCCGCTCGAACTCGCCTCTAATTGTTAAAGTAATTCGAATTCCATCGAATCCCGCTATCCAGTTCCTTTTTACGATTTAAGATTTATATCGTTATTTATGGGGTAATCGTGCGTAACGAATTTGTCACGCTGCGTCTCACGCGTTGGTTAGTAACGAACTTGGCATATTTAGAGCGAAAAGAAGCTACACTCGTAAGAATTGACACTTACTAGATTTTAAAGAAGGCTAATGATTTACGAGTTATGCCATCTATTATAAAATCGAAATTTCATTCCGACAGATTTAAATCCAACTCTAAATTCGACGATTGAACATTTCTATTAAATCATGATATTTGACATTAATTAAGTGGCTCCACTTAATTAATAACTGAACGGAAACGTACTGAAAAAAGACTGTTAAAAAAATAAACTAGTAAATCCCAGATAGCATCTTGAACGTTGCAAAGGCAATACATTTATTTTTTACAATATATCTCTGTACGAATCCCTGTAACGAATTTACTACGCCTCATCCCCCAAAATTATCTTCACTTCGTATCTACTAGAAGCGAAATTCTTCACCCCTGTGGTAATCTTCGAATCGAAAGTCGAGAGAGCAAGGATTTACCGTAAATTGTAGGCTCGTCTACCGGTACAAGAATCGCTTCATCGGTATCCAGTGGCTCTCATTATCTCGAGCGACGCCCACACCCCCGCGGCCCCCTGGCAACCGCGATACGTCATCCGCGACGGTTAACCGCGCGTAACCATCGATTACACCGCGTACCGTCGACGCTCGTTAATTAATTAAATCGCTACCATAAATAATCGATCGTATGCCTCGACAACGACGCCCACCACTGGAATCGTTACTGGAATACTATTTGGTCACGCCTCGTTCAAAGACGTTGCTCGAATCTCTTCGTGAAAGTACATTTATAGCAAACGTTTGCAGCAGAATACGATCCAGTTGCCCGTGATGCGAATCCAACTTTGTCCAGACTTAGCGTTTTAAATTCCCAGATACCAGCAAACTCTGACAAATATTTCGAAAGTGACAGGCGCAGTCTTGCGGTTAGCTCGACCGTTCGATTTCGACATTCTTCACTGCCACAAACCAGGAAATTGCAAGCATCTCGATCTAGGAAACAAAATTATTCCATTACTTAGTCCATTGAATTCCAATACTTATCTTTTCCTTTCTCTTTTGAATAACGATCTGTATTGCAAAAAAGTAAACTGCCTGTAGTTTATTGTTTATTGTTTATTTATACTTTCCTGTAGAAGCTTCTTTTGATTCCTAATGGTGTACCGATGCCCCTATCGACGGGTCATCATCACCTTCTACGACTAAACTACCTGGTCGTATTCCTTTGAATCTCAACACTTATCCTTTGCTTTCTCCTTCGTATACATCGGCACGTTCGAAATCAAAAGAATCCTCTTTCCTTTTTGAAAAACGATTTCTAACATATAAAATAAACTGCCTATCTGTATTATTTATTTATACTATTCTGTAAAAGTTTCTTTTGATTTCTGACGGATTACTGATGCTTTCTTTACGATGCCAATTCCAGGAATGACGAGTTAGTCGCGAGTTTAACGCGATTTCGATATCGACGAGGAGCAGTAGGACGATCGATCGACGCTCGTCCCTCGCGAATAATCCGGAAGCGTCGAGGGCAACGCCTAAGTCACCGCTCGGCACGACGTCGCGCTTCCGTATGTTAAGTCCTGTGGGATAAACGGCCTCGTGTCTCGGATAACGGCGAATATCAGCCGCAGGGACACTCGACACCGGTTGCCTCCCTTCTCGGCCCTCCGACGGCCTCGTCGCCCATGACAAACGCACCCACCGCCACGGATTACGCGGACATAATCGCCACCGAAATGCGAGACTGCACGGGCGATCGTGCGTATGAAAGAAACTTCATCCTGACATTTTCAAAGAGAATTCGCGCCTTTTGCGTCGAGACGACGCGTTCTACGTCGTTTCGGTTTTGGTTCTTCGAATTACGCGTCTCTTCTTCGGTCTGACTTTCTTCGTTCTTTTTCTATGTTCACTTTTTCTGCGTATTTACCGACGCGTTCGTTCGTCTTTCGCCTTTTTGGTTGAAGATATTCTAAATATTCTAAATATCGTAATGTATCTGTAATGTAGAATGCTTAACAAGGAGAAGGAACGCGAGTTCATTAGAACGTACGGTAAAGAGGCGTGAAATCGAACGATCGCGTCTACGTAATACGATCAATTACGTCCCGTCACGTTTCATTCGTTAATCGACAAAATTAGCAAGGGGAAAGATCGTAGAGAAGTTTCGTTTAAAGCTTTTTAGCAACGACAACAAATCGTTTCTTGTATACCTATACATTATGTTAGGTACAATGCTTCTGAATTTTCCGAATTTCCAAGCTCGATATGTTTCCTTAAGAGATTCTACTTTGCGTCTATCTAAGTACCACCCAGTACCTATCCCTAAATTGTTGAGATATTTCAGTGGAATATATATAGTGTCGTTATAATTAAAAGCAACTTTTGAAGCGTTCAACTAGCTTCGCTATGCGATGAGGGTTGGTTCGGTTCAGGTTCCCGGTTGCATTTCTCCCGGTAATACGTAACATTTTAGACAATACTTATGACCCATACCAAGCCCTAAAGACAACAGCCAGAAGCTTATCCTGCTATCCTGGCTATCTTGACCTGGACTATGTATGTATGTACACGTTCGAGCGAGGATGCACCCCCACTCCCCCTTAACGTGGCATGCGAAAAAATGGCAAGAAACATTAGGTTGGTGCGTATGAAATATCGGATTTTAAAGTGAATATACAAAACTGCATATCTTTTTTCAGAAGCTGTTTATTTAGTCAAATTATGCTTCATTTGCTTCAATACGCTTTCCCCAACGAGATTTTAACGCATAGATGCCTGTCTTAAAGAAAGTCTGATCTTTAGAATGAATAAACTCTGATATGGAATTTTTCACACTGTCTTCGTTTTCATACTGTTTAGCTCGTAAACTGTTCCAAATGATTAAGAAAATGAAAATCGGTTGGCGAAAGATACGGTGAATAAGCTGGATGCTACAAAATGTCATACTCGAATTCATTTAATTTCGCAATTGTTTTGAACGATGTATGCGGCTTAGCGTTGTCGTGGAGAAGTATCGCTCGGTTAGTTCGTGCGGTACTCACTTATCCATTCTTTCACCCTATCAGTTTCAGAAAGGTGTTGCAATATTGTTTTATCGTCAACTTTCATTCTGATGCCAAGTTTCCTTATAGATACAGTTGGACTTGTTTCCATCAATGCTTTCAGAGCATTATTTTTCACAGACGTTTTGGATCTTCCAAGCGGTCCATTTTGAAGGGGAAAATCATCAGATCAAAATTTTTTAAACCGACGCTACACTTTTCGTCGTTAACAGTATTATCCCTAAAGGCCTGGTTTATATTGCGTGCAGTTTTTGTAGCATTATTACCAAGTTTATACTCGTATAAAAAAAAATCACACGACTATCTGTCAAATTTATATCCTTACGAAATTCAAAACAAATAACAAAATGGAACACTTTCGAAAAAATCTTCTTTGTTGAAACGTGACTCTGGCAAAGGACAGTGCGACCATAAACGAGGTTATGCCGAAAACAAAAGCATAACGAAAACAGAGGGACAAATGTTCACGTATAAAGAAAATCTGACGTTTCATATGCACCAACCTAATACCAGGAGTGCCTAATTCAAATGCGTATCAAAAGTGTAATCAGAGAGTGGCTTGGTAATATCCTACGTGATCGCATTCTTTCCCTGTCGTGGGAACACGTTCTGATCCTCGCACGTTGGGTCGTTCAATCGAGAAGCCGCAACGAGTCAAAAGCAACCTTACTTACGACTATACGTCGGTGTCGCATACGCAAGACGGACTGATTACCAAATGTAAAAAGACGCGTAACATTTCGCTCTCTAAGCTTATCTCTTACATACACGTACACATGCGCATACGCGTCGCGGCACACCTTTTCAAGGACTGAGTCCTTTTTACCTTAACAGTCACTATCGGAGTAGTTATGAAGGAGAAGGAACGAGAGCTCGTTACAACGTCCGAGAAAAGAGGCCTGAAGTCGTTCCGTAACACGATCAGCTATGACTCATCACGTTCCAAAGTCGTGAAAACTTTCCTCGAACGCCATTCCCAGTTGAAGTACCGTTTTCAAGTATAATTTTCTTCTTATGCAACATCGCTTGGCAAGAAGTCATCTCTTAGCAAATTAAGAAGCACGACTGGCGAAAAACTTGCACGATTTCCAGTCGGCGGAAGTCTCGATAGGAGCGACGAATTCTCTTGCGTGCCACTTGGTACGCTTCCTTCGAAAGGAACGTTTCATACGGGATGTCGGGAAAATTAGGAAGGAGGAAGGTCGTAGAGAAGTTTTTCTTAAGAAGGCTTCCTTCGGTGAAACGAATTTCTTCGTTTCTTCTTCCCTTTCTCCTTCTTTTTCTAACGTTGTTCGCGTTTTCTCGCGTAGCTCGCGACACACGACTTCTTCGCGTTGTATCGTACGTACGAAGTTACTAGAGACGGAAGGGCCAATGGATGGAAGGGCAACAAGAGGACGACGAAAATCCAGAAAGATAGAAGGAAGATACTTGGACTCGCAGCTGGCAGGCGCTCGTAGCCTCGAGGTGGCCAGAGCACGGTGACGTCGGCCGCGTTTAAACTGGAAATTTTGTATATACTGCATAATACCGTCTTATTATGTTAAGGTATACGAGAGAGCGCGGTTGGTGATTTCGGCGGGGCAACGTCGCCGTGGCCAAGAGGAATGCATAATACAGCGACTCCGATGCACTCTTGAATTCTCTCGATCGAAATTCGAGAACTCGCGATGATGCTCTTGCTACTAGAGCCTGGCGATGGAGATTCGCTTCGTCCCCGCCGTCGTAAGAGGAGAATGGCCGCTTTAAGCTATTATACCTGTCGAAGGTCTTGGGTCTTAGGATATTGGGAAAGTGAGATTCGGTACGGTCGTTGTCGACTGTGTAATTTCCGATTGATTTGTGAAATTTTGCAAATTCTTGGGCTGTGAGTGAGAGTGAAAGAGTTGAGAGTGAGTGAGAGAGAAAGAGAGAGGGAGGCAGGCAGAGAAAGGTATTTAAAATAGATCTACCAAAGGGAGTCAAAATGACTTGTTTGACTTTTCTTATAATCATTATTTATTTTTTAAAATTTTCGGATTTTTTTTAAATATACAAATAATTAATTCTGTAAAATAGCTTCCTTCTTTTCTTTTTATTTTATTGTAAAATTGTATGTAGTATACCTACATATACTGATATGAGTCATTTGACCCCTACACAGAACGTAGATAGACTTGTGATTTCAGAAATTTCTCGTATTATTTTCGTATAATTCAAACACTTTTTTAGAAAATTAAGTATACTTTTGTACATATGCATTGAACAAAATTACCATAAACTATTACCATTCTCTAAAACACTAAGCAGGAATAACCTCGGATCACCAGACGATCCTCAGTTGAAGCAGAAGAAATGTAATATCTTTATATATACCATCACAAAACCAAATTCATATTACGATGGAACGTAAACGGTATCAAATTGCATATTGTATTAACAATAAAATGAAGAATATTTGTGTTACGAGTCGTTAATACGTCCGTGGTACATGCTCTGCTAAAATAATTGTGATTTGTAAAAATTGTTTTTGACTTTTATGCGTAAATATTCTTAACATTATTGCTATTATATTATTATCATTATTATTATTCAGTTTATATTTAATTTTCGCTCATAAAATAGAAAAATGTATAAAAACGTCAAAATCACTGTTTTTTCTCAAACGATTTATTAATTTAAGAAATAAGTCATTTTGATCCCTTTGATAGAAGTAGGTATACGTCTATCGACGGTAGTTCTAGCTTTAATTTTTTGGTTGGACAATTAAACAAAAAAATCGTGGCTCTCGAGTGAGATCGTACTATTGTTCGTCGATAGTCACTACGGAAATGAGAGACACAAGTCACGTAAATTAAATTCTTCGTAAACTTTCTTCTTTCACCATCGTCTTTCACTTTCATTCCTCTTGTTTTCTTTCTCTCTCTCTCTTTTTTTTTAATACTTCTTCGAACTTCTCGTTCTCTTTGCTCGCTTCTCCCTCGGCCCCGCCTCTCCCATTTTAGCATTTCCGTTTCCCTCGACGAATCGCAAACTCGATCTCCACCCGAGAAACAAGCGAAATTACGTTTTTGTACGGTTTCGCCGCATTATCCGCGTCACCGTGTACGTGGCGTTGACGTTTTAATAATTTCATCTGGCGCGTCAAAAGCCCCGTTTTCACGAAACTTTGCAAAGGTAAGTCCTTCCTCGTCTCTCGGCGTTTCCCCTCGTTTTCGCAGCTTCACTCCTCCTTTCTTTTCTTTTCTTCTCTTTGTTACTCATCGCAACGATTTCGCCGCTTTCTCTCGCCTCGTTCATACGCTTTTCGTATCCTCCTGGAGAAGATGCGACCCCTCCTGCCCCCTTGCTCGAAAGAAATCGTATGCATTTGTACCGTAAGGACAGTACGATGGACGACTGCGCGTCGACTAATAATTTTTCTCCTGTCAGAGAGAGAGAGAGAGAGAGAGAGGTGGGGGAGGGGGAGAGCTTTTGATCGTCAAATAGGAATAAAAAGGGCGACGTCGCCGTCCTTCGACGGTATTCTGAAAAGCTTTGGAACGTCAAGTTATCCACGGGACGCGACTATACAAATGGAGCGAGTGAAAGGAAACGCGATGTCCAACTTGAAAAAAGTCATTGTTTTTTTTT
>JAITYT010000044.1:619070-633253 GCA_025433975.1 Liostenogaster flavolineata
GCCATTAGCACCAGATCTAAAAATGGAAAACAATATAAATAAACAATTAAATATCAACAAACCAAGGTCGAAAAATACTTACAAGTCTAAAATTAGTAATCTTGCCTGGTATGATACGTTATAAAAGATGATACGAGCTTTTTTACCAATTCTGCTTCTTTTCTTACACACAGTGATGGGTTTGGCAAAATTATAAATAATGAAAAATAACACTTTCTGTAAAGAAGGCCCAAGATTAAGACCACGAGTCAGACTCCTGATATTCAAGTTTGGCACACAATTTTCATCGCGAGTCAGGCTCGTGAAAGTAATACAAGGGGTTGATCCTCTTTATATAGCTTTCGTACCCGAGATATCGTTGCTACTTAATATGGTAACTATTCTCTTATCATTCCACGCTAATAATAAAGTATCACTTGATCGATGGGCAGCAATATTATTATTATTTGTTACGTTCTTTCGTAGGAAATGTAAACTAATATATCTCGAAACGAAGATTTAGATAAAATTAATATAATGTAAGATCAGTATGGTTCTTTGTCGCGGTGGCTGAGAACAGACATACGACTGGAACGGTAGAAAAGCTTTGGTGGCTGAGAGTAGACATACAACTGCAAAAAGTTAAGTATAATTTACTACCTATTACTCCTGAAAATCGTTCCCTACTGTTTCTTCTATCTTCTTTCGTGTTCGAAGTGGACGTAAATTGAGGGGACGTAAATCAGACGGCGACGCTCGAAACGATCGACGCGATCGAATCAGGCGAGGTGAGGAATTAGGCCTGTCGAAACTTGTAGAACGATGGGATGAAGAAACGGCAACGATTATAACGATACAATGACGACAATGTCAACGACAACGACAGCGACAATGACAATGATAGCGACGACGTCAACGTTACCACTCGTCATGAAGGACGAAGACGATCGTCGAGGTTACGGGTTAACGGAAGGAACGAAAGGGGGCGCAAGCTTGAACAAACATTTTTACTCTATTACGAGTATCCGAGAGTGGATATTAAGCAAACGCTCGCAACGCTGGGAAATCGTTCGAGCGAGAAGCCGCGTTCGACCCTTTTGCACGAACGAGCACGTCTCGTCGAAGATCTACCGCTCTCCCCCCGCCGTCGTCGTCGGCATAGTCGAAAAGGGAATCGCGAGAGTAAGCACAGTCTGGCTTTTCGAGCAAACAAGTTAATAGTGACTCTCGGAACCATGTGGATCCTGATATTGTTTCCGAAGTTCCACGCGTCGACATTCCGCTGTGTGCCTTCATATTTATTTTATTCCCACGTTAGTCGAAGGATTTTGCTAGTCTACGCGATCCACAACGTTAGGATTCTGATCGTCCTACTCGTGGATCGACGCCTGACATACCATCGTGTTGGTATTTGCTATTTACAGTTTACATTTGGTAAGAAGAAGTGTCGCGTGATCTCTGACAATTTTGTTGGCTATTTCGATGAAGGAGCTGCTGTGGAGTTGTAGTTTTATTAAAGTAAAGAAAATGTAGTTAATGTAAACCAAGAACGTTCGATTCTTTTCGTAGGGATTTCGAGAAAAGTTATAATACTACCTCAATATCGATTCGAAAGTTTTTCTACATTATATCATGAAACAAAACGACGGTGCTGTTTTAGTGCAACAAATTGTCCATTAGTTGGGCGATTTCCAGGTGGAACTTGTGTCTGATACATACCAAACATGAGAAACGAACCGATGAGAGTAAGAACAATTATAATGGCGAGTGTCGAATGTCCACGATTCAAGAGCACAAGCTGTTTATTGACTTCTTGGCTTCAGCTTTACTGAAAACGTATCTCGCTTTGATCAGAGAGACCAGAGAGGACAAATTCTGCAGAAAAGAGCTTCGATGAACCACGTGACGCATTTCAAAGCGTCTCGATCAATTGCCGATCACAGTGTTAATTGAAGGATTAAAAAAGCAAAACGATTTTTTGCTGTTAGGAATAAATAACTCTGGGACAATACTTATACTCTTCATTATATCTGATTCTTAATACAATCTTTCCTTTTCACCGATCGTTCTATACTGGCTAGTCTCCTAGACTAGTCCCGCACTTCTCCCTAATCCTAGATGTACTTACAATAAAGTACTTACTCCTAGTTCACTATAGATAGCGCTTCTTGTAGACATGGAAATGTATGTATCCCCTCCTAACAGTTGGTACTCCGAATAAAATTATGAAGTACTATTTTAAAATCCTTAGTCTCGGTGACATGTCTAGGATCAAAGTTAGGACAAAGACAATTTGTCCTAACTTGTCGAGAAGACAAGCCGTTAATTGACTTCTTGGCTTCAGTCTAACTGAAAACGTATTTCGCGTGACTCAGAGAAACCAGGAACAACAAATTCCGCAAGGAGCTTCGATGGACCACGTGACGCTTTCCAAGGTGACTCAATCGAGCGCTGATCGCGATAGGCAGGTGTCACGCTACCTCCTTACCCTCCTGAACGAGCAAGAATTACAAGAGTCTCGAGGAAGGCGGAGCTGGCCACGTTAACAACGCATCACGAAGCACTAGCCACGTTATTTATGTCACCTCGTAAAACTTGTGGCGTGCCAAAACGTACTATTCGTCGTTGACGTTCCTTCTTACCTTGTCGTTCCTCACCGCGTCGATAGTTCCGCGCTTTCTCGAACTCGAGAGAAAACTTGAGGAAAGAGTGAAATGAGTGGAGAACTCAGGGTAAGAAAAAAAGTGTGAGGCTCGTGAGCTCTCGCCGCAACGACCGTTTTTCTATCCACCAAGGAAGAGATTTCACGTTACGCTCGTAGCTCTTTCTTCCGTAAATTCGTATAATTAATGAAGTAGGGAAAAGTGTTCCTTAACAGCGCTTAAACGCATCTTTCATTTCTAGATCGCTCGTAAGAAACAAACAAGAATCTTATTATTATTTAATATTGTTGCTTTAAAGCAATAATTCGAAAAACTCGTGCACTTGACAAACTTTGTTGTTGTTCGGTCAGTTGTGTTATCAGTTTTTTTTTCTTGATATTTTCTCTAAATGAAATTAATATTTTGGATCAGTGATGGCGGACACTGACCTTAGTTGGTTTTTGAAACGATCCACGCCTTAATTTTTATAACATTATTTTTTATATCATAAAAGACGGAAAAGATAATTAAAAATATTTAAAAAATAAAGTGTATATATATATATGTAAGACGAATCTTTATATAGGGTAATAGAGCGAACACTATTACATTGCTCTGTGAACAAAAGTTAAAACATTTTCTTTATTCGTCAACTATTTACACTATTTAAATTTTTATATATTGACCTGTGAACAAAAGAAAGGACAATTAATGTTCACTCGTATCTATCTTTATACTTTATCTTTAATCTACCTAATTCACTATCACTCTTCTTATTCTAACTGTCACTTTTCGTGTGTATGTCTTTTATCTCTTAGTCCCTCTATCAGTCTATCGGCTAAGCAGCGCGCGTATTACGTGAAGCGCGACCTATTCTAACCTAAAGAAGGTCTACTTTCTTTATATATGTATAATGATGAATTTATAAAAAATATTTCCAAGTGGACATCGGTTAGCAGATTTTCTATCGTGTATTGGACCTGTGTACGGTCGTAAAACGTCATATGATGAAAAACTGACTTAGTGATCCACGAACTAGTACTAAAAAAAAATAGAGAACAAAAGTTGACCCACTTCTCAAAAAGGTTCGCCATCGCTGTTCTAGATATATACTCGCGTACACGAGATCCTCGCACTCCAACAACTTCAACATTGTTGGAGGATCAGCCGTGTTATCAGTCCTTCTTCCTGACACTTTTGTCTTCGCGTTTCACTCGAGTAGAACCAACTCGAAACGCGTTCAACAAATAACCTTTGCATTCTATCATCGAAGATAAATTTAACCAGAGTCTATCGTCCTTGCGCGTTTCCTTTCTCTGCGGGAGCACGCGAACATATTTGCTCGGGTATATTCCATATAACCTCGAAAATAATAGGAAATACTTGTAATTTCATTTCCGCATACGAACGCGTGTCCTTTCACCTTCAAATATGGGCTTCGATCGTTCGGGTCGTAAACGAGCAGCGCATTTTTACCGATCGAAAGAATTCGAAAATACCAAGCAAGCGGGGAAGCATGAAAAGAAAAAGCAACGACGGACATGGCAAGGTGGGAAGGGAAGCGGGCTTTCGAGATACGCGACATTAAACGCGAAACGCAAGAACGAGCGCGAAGCAATATTCCAGTGAAATATCGCATCCCCCTTATGAGCCTCGCTCGTCGCTTAAGTAGAAACGTGGGCGCGGTTACGTGCGCCGCCTCGATCCTAACCGTTATAATTACATTCGTATGCAGATTCCGGCGCCCGGCTACGATTACATTTCCATTGGCGCGTAACGCGCCGACGTTGCTTAGCTGCTTCGTTTCCTGTCGGATTAAAAGATCGACCGACCGACCGATCGAACGACGCATTAAAATTCGGTAAAATATCGCGCGCGTATTATCGACACGATCTAATTCGCGTTGATTGTTTGCCTGTTTGCCTGTTTGCCTCTGTGCTGCGGCGAACGACATCTCTCGTTCGTCCCTCGAGACTGTACATATCACGATCCAGCCTGGTTCAGTCCAAAAATGTTGTCTTTGAGTAACCACCTCTGGAATCGTTCAATTGCAATTGTTATCTCATCGTCTTACCCCACCCTGCTGTCACATGGTACAAACGAAGATTTAGAAATTCGCGTAAATGACGGTCGGGTACAATGGGTAGTCGAAAAAATATTGAGCCTTTTGAAGTCAAAATTGAGACAATTGTTCTATATATTTTAAAATTATTTGAAGGGCTCGTTAAACTGAAAGGTTCGATACAGTTTCGTCTATTCGATATGACGGTCGCGTAAACGAGATTGTACCTATCACCTGTCCGACCTGGTTCAGTCCAAAAATTCTGACGTTGAGTAACCACTCGTGGTATCATTTTATTGTTATTGCAACCTCACAATCTAATCTCACCCAAAAGTAAAAACCAAATGGACTAGCCTTGACATTCCTGGATTCTGCATGATATTTTCCATGATGGTAGATTCGTCAAAATATTATCGAATGGATTGTAATGGAAAGTTAGACCGCGTTGGTCGATTCGGTTGACTCAAAAGTCACACCATATGGGCACAAAAAATTGGCCCAAGTTAGCTTTGATATTCTTTCAATTCCATCTGAAACGAAGCGATGTCAAACTTGAGTTTTTTGCTCGACTACGAGCTTCTTGATGAAATCGGATTCCATCCAAGAAGGAGACCGTGAACTAAGCAGAACGATGATGCTAGACATCGTCGTTTACTGCTGAGTGCAATAGAGTTTACAGCTGAAACGCGGATACGATCATGTACTCTTCGTAACGATATTTCCCTTTCAGTTGGCATATTCAATGGAGCTGGATTACGATGTGGTGGGTGTACCAGACGGTACCACGGGTGTGATGGCTCTGCTGCCACCCAGAGTGAACGTGTCGGCCAGGGGCGAGGTCCCTGTCACACTCCAGGTCTTCAGGATCAGGCTGCCGTGCTCCGGACTCGTTAGCGCCGAAATTCCTTTGGCCCTTCGTCTGAACGTCACCGCTCCGCCTGGTACCAGGTACAACGACACCATATTGGCCTTCAAGAGGAACAAGATCTGCTTAAAAGGTGCGTATTCGGCACCATCCGCTACTACTGACGAGCAAGGTCCTCTTCCTATGATTCTATACGATTATCTTTCGATCTCGAGGTTCACCACGATCTTTCCGCCATGTAAAAAGGATTAGGTGATCTAAAGGAAGACAATATCGATCGACGATGAAGTTGTACTCTGCTTTTGAGAGATTCGAGTCAAAGATCGTGTTGCTATATCATTATCGTTGATTAGATCATTGTATGGTTCTGTATGGTTCAAAGAATCCGTCGATCTTGGTATTCATCATTATATGATATAATGTTAGAGATTTATTTACTTCGTTGGATGACGTCATAAATTCTTGCAACGGATAATGCAGTTGAAGGTTCTCAGAAATAAGTTCGACGTCAAACAGAAACGCGGTCTCGAATGGCAATAAGGTCGTAGCAAACCTTTGAGATATTCGATTTGAAAATCATACCATGGCAACATCATCGATATCGCTGCTTTCCTACAATTTTATTCGATTCAATGTATCTTTCAATCTGTGGATTCCTACGATCGAAATTAAGCCACTTTGTAGGAAGGCATCGGAAATCCCTGCTGCAGATAACGCAGTTCAATGCATATTGCACTCGACATCGAGCAGAAATGCGCTCTCGAATAGCAACGCAGTCGCCCTGAAGTGTCTCGAGACACTCGAGTCGAAGGTCTTACCTCAAATCCATCAGCGCGTGTTGCATCGTCGAACAGTCGCAAGGGTACGTGCGTGTCGTGACGCTTCTGCGTTCGTTGCATTAAGCAGAGACGGACGTTTCGTATGAATTATCGGGCGAGATAGCGCGCTCGTAACAATAATTTAGCTAACACGCGACGCATTTAGGCGCGTCTTTGCGTGAGAAAGTCCGAGCTCTCTTTGCCCAAGAGTTCTCGGACTTCGTCCCGGTCGTAAAAAAGGTCCCGGTTGATAGGTCTTGCCGTACTTACTCACCTCGAGAAAATCCATCCTATAATAGCGATATGTCTGCTAATGGACACCGAGCTTACAACAATTGACAATGAATGGACAACGCTTACACAATTCAGAGCAATTCCTTGGATGGTCAAAAGCTCCAAATTCCTCGGTAATTATTTCTTTTTATATTTATAATAACAAATAAAATTCTACATATAGTAAAGCATTGCATATATTAACTCTAGATTCATAAACATGCATGGGAGATACACTGTTCATAAACATTCGTTTCTCAGACGAATGTATTGTATCGATGATTTTTGTTTTATAGAATACAAGGAACAACAAAACACACTTTAAATCTGAAAACTTGTTTATTAATCATTAATTTTCTGAAATGAAAATAAACACAATAGTTATTCTGAGCAATCGACACATAATAGACCGCGGTGATCCATACACATGAATTTTTTATATTGGGTACAATAGAACCTTGCCGTTCGACATTTTTTATAATCGCAGAAAGCACAAATTTTTTCCTGAGATTCACAGTGTTTACGAGACTGAAGTATGCTCGGATGAATTGGAATGGAAATCCACGTCTGAGCTCGATCGTGGCTCACAATAGTCACGCACTATCTCACCAAAAATCAAAAAGCAAATTCTCTGAGGCCCATGTCCGCTTCGGTTAAATACATTTTCGAGAGGCCCTCCGCAGGAGATGCCTGGGAGTGGAGGCCATTCAGTACCACGCCGTGTTCGAGCATCGCCGGAAAACTTCGTTTTTCCTTGAATTGACTTTCCAATCTCGGTCTAAGCGCAATTTCGATCCAAAAGGGTTTCCAAATGATTTATGCTGTCCGGCGATGAACACGACTTGGTAGATTCGTCCGATGGTCAGGTTTTTCCCGTAAAAGGTTTTTTAGTCCCCATTTACGGCAGGTTTTTCATATACCGTGTCTAATTCAGAGGTGCTAATATTCGGCACGAACGTTCATAACATTGTCATCGGATTTTCTCCGATGACGAAGGTTTTTACCAGCCGTACATTAGCTACGCCTGACTCTAAAGGATTACCAGAGTGTCCATGTCACAGAATAATCTTCAATCTATATCTATTTCTAGACTGCTTCTCAGTCCAGTAAAGAATGTCCTTTCGTTTAACACGTTGAGCCCAGCATCGGTCCCTGGGGACCGAAAGTGAATCTTTCGTTTGGCAGGTGTCGGTTTCTGGGGACCGATAGTGGACTTATCGTTTGGACAGCATCGGTCCGTGGGAGCGACAGGATCAAAGTTAAAAAATAAATATAGTAATTTCGATGATATTTATTGAAACACTCCAAACAAAAATATGGTTTGATTTCGCAGGTATTACAAAAAGTATCGACTTTTTTAGTCAAATTTCTAACTGTCCGAATAACTTTGAATTATTGTCGTAATATCCGGAACAATATCATTGGATTTTGTGAACGTCTCCTTTTTTTGTAATCGATGAATAATTCTGCATTGGTTACAATGCCAATCAATTGGTCCCATCCCAAAAGAAAAATCGAAACAAAGTACGGAGTCCTCTGTTCATTTTTCTCTTGAGCGCTCGCCTTCAAGTGCTCGCTCTCAGCCGGCTGAACGGAAAGGACAGCAATATTGGCGCTGGACTCAGCGTGGTCACCCACCTCTACTCTGCCAGAGACTCTTTGTGTACAAGAGTTATCGGAGTTCGTTCTCCCCGATATTTCGGCCCTGAAACAGGGCCCTTTCGATGAATCTTGCCGTACTTGTTAGCCGCCTGGAGAAGACCTCGCCATACAGCGTTCGCCAAAACTTTACACAACCCAAGTCCAAGAATGCCCAACAGCTTCAAGTTCTTGCGTTTAAGTTCCATCGATAATTGCCTGCTCTTATGTAACAAGAAATTAAATCGACGCGTTCGATCGTCCATGAGGAATGCACGATATCAACTCAATTGTGGCAGCTTCGTAACTACGTTTCCGAGTGCCTCCGGTTCCGACCTGTGCTACGTACGCTCTACGGGTCCGCGTTCTACGCGTTACACGTGTCAGTGTCCACGTACACGCGTCGAACGAGTTCACCGTAGATCACGGGTAGAGTGCCGTACGCGCGGCATGCGATTTACAGGCCTTTGTGAAAGGGCGCCGTCCATCGACAATGGACGATATATGATTTATCAAGCAAGAATTTGGCGTATATCGAAACGCCGCGGCGTACTCGCGCTTGCGCTCTCTTTGTCCGTGCGTTAATGATTAAACTCGTTACGCGGATGAGCAAAGCCACCGCGAAATTCGATTACGCCTCGCTATTGGCGAGTACTGGAATACCGCGTGTCTGCGTGGCGAAGGGTGCCGAGAAACTGAGAAAAAATCGCAGAGAAACGTTCTCCGATTTTGACTTACCGAGAGATGTTCGCTCGGTTCGATTCTCAATGGGGGAATTTTTTAAATGTAAAACTGCTTCGAGGTTGGCCCCGCGTATCGATGATTAAACGAGGTCATTCAAAATTCAATTACGAATAAGTATTAGCGAGGAAGGGAACGAATGGGAGTAATATCGAGTTGAAAAAACCTCGGGTCGGTGTTAAATTCATTCATCGAAATGATGAAATGAGAAGGTCCAAAATTCAATAACGAATCGCTATCGGCGAAAGGAAAACGAGCGCTCCAACGAAACGAACATTATTTTTGTTCCCGTCCGATGAAAAGAGCCGCGTCTCGATGGCGCTTTCGTTCTCGGACGGAGCACGGGACGCGGGGGATTAATGGTACGCGAGACTATGGACGAAATTCGACGAGAGACACATAAATTTGTCTGCTCGCTGTCGGTAAAATGTCGCGGACAGTCCGTAGCGGAAATCAAAGAGGACGGAGCGACAACCGAGCACGACGAAATGGTGACAGCGACGTTGACAGGTTGGACGAACGGATGCAATTGAAGCTCGGACTTGGTAGGTACGTCGACTGTACGTGGATGTTCGTTCGAGGTGGGTGAAATCCCGTGACGAGGGGTCTCTCTCTCAAAAGGAAGAGAGGAAAGGCTGGGAAGAAGATACGAAGATGATTGATAGTCTTCATATTCATCGAGCTCGTGTCACTGACCAGACATTGCGTAAGGGAAGCGCTTGGGTTACGTCGTCATTTTGAGCAGGATCAAAAGGTATCGTTATTACAACTTATCGCGGACTACAAAGCAATGCCAAGTTCGAATCGTCTCCTATCTTATTAACTGTTAGATCAAATCGATCTTACTAACTGGATAACGGAGTAAAGAAAACTCTTGGGACACATCATAGTTTTGAGCAGCGTCAAAAGGTATCGTTGTTACGGTCTATCGTGCGAGCAAGTGCCGTTCATTTTTACAGTTAATAGATAATCTAAACGACTTATTGCGAATTACAAAACAATACCGAGTTGAAATCGTCTCGTATCTTATTAACTGGCAGATCAAATCGATCTTACTAACTGGATAACGGAGTAAAGAAAACTCTTGGGACACATCATAATTTTGAGCTGGATCAAAATGTATCGTTGTTACATTCTATCGTGCGAGCAAGTGCGGCTCGCCTTTAGAAAGTTAACATCGAAGAAATACAAGGAATAGAAGTCAGAGAAAGAGCGTGATCGAATAAAAGATACATACGATTAGCTTCGTGCAGAGTTAGTAGACAAAATGAAAGAAGGAAATAAAGGAAGCGTGCAGGAAACGAGAACGAATGTTGACAAAAAGGGAAGATAAGTCGAAAGATAGAAGGAATGTTCGCGAAGTCGCGCGAACGACGGATATTTCTACCGTTCGTTCTCCAAGTTTATCGCTAACCGCAGAGACGTTCGTTCTTTACGATCCTTGAGACGTCTTCACGGCGAACCGAAATCGTTTCGAGGCCACTCGAAAATAATCGAACACTTCCTACTGCCTAACAATGGTCTTGAGTGACTCTCGATTTGACCTTTCTGGATTTTTTCCCCTTTTCGACCACGAAATCGCCTCTGGAAACGCCTTCTATACATTTTAACCTATTGGCTTACGAGTTTTAATATTTTTCGAGTGATCTTCTTATTTTGATAAACAATTTATTTCATCAAGATATTGCCTTTGAAAGATATTCATTATCTCAGTGAACATGTCTTACAACGAACTTTTGTGCATTTAATTAATTTGGAGATTAAACAGATAGCATTGCATGGAACTGGAGAATCATCGATTCTTTAACATACAACCAAGTTCGTCATCTTTTTAAGACAATCGAAGAAAGACTCGCACAAGAAGAAGAGACCACTGAAAAGTTAAAAGTATGATACGTGAAGTGTTGGTATACTTGGCTTCCAACGCCTAGAAATACGTGCTACATTAAGATTCTAGAAAAATGTTTCACCTCAAACCAGAACACATCCACTCCACGTTAACTAAAACTGGAAGTCACATAACGATGTTTTACAACGACGGTTTCTCAAACTATCAATTTTCCCTATTACCTCGTCGATTGGAATTCTTTCAGGTTCTCGTCGCGAGCGTATCGAATTCCCCAATCTCACGATTCGCGCCGAAGGATCCGTACGTTCGTAGCGATGAAATCGCGGAGACGAATTCCGGTGTAAATCGGTAGTAGCCATTCGCGATGGACGGAGCAGTTCCTTAATCCCGGAAAGTGAGAGATAGAATGGTACGCGCGACAAGGAGACGGAAGCAGGAGGGATGGGCTTAATTCTCCGTAGACCTCTGTAAATCTCGGTTAAGGTCCGCTTGATACCTCCGGATAACGTCGCACGCTGGGATTTAACTCGAGACGCAGCTTGGCCCTTAACACCTCCCAAAACTACCGTCTTCTCGACCGGCACGGTCCTCCGACTTCCTGGCATTTATCGCCTTGTACGCCGACTAAGTGCTTCGTGAGTTAGATCGAGTCGAGTTCGGTCAACAATAAGAGGAACCTCGATCGATCGATTTATTCTGTTCGCAGCGAATCTTCGACAGTTAGGTATTCTTAGGAGACAGCTAGGTTCACCCAGGAGCTAGAGCCACGCCTATTGAATTCGATATTCACAGAACTGTCGCGAGAGAAACGTAACGACCAAGAAGTACAACGACAAAATAATTAAATAAATAATTACTGTAACGACTTTGATTTTGCCGCTTCTTTTTTTGATTGTTGATTATCCAATGAAAATCGATACGTTTACTCTTCGTTCGTTTTAATTTCTGTAGGGATGAATAAAGTTGGAAGTTTCATCTTCGATGTAAATTTTCAATGTAAAGTCGAGCGCGTTCATAAGTATCCGGAGAAATAATACGAGGGAACCGGATCTTTAGTCGCGTGATCCTTCAGGTGGAAAATTGCTCGATGGACAAACGTTTACTTAAAGAACAAACTTGTGAAGTTCGATCATGCACGAAGTTTTTCGAACGTCACGCACAAAGATATACCCAAGAGGTATGCAAGAAGTCGGAGGAAGTTCGATTGAGTTTTATGAGAATGGAAGCTAGGTTTCCTTTTGAAAAACAAACGATTTCGCTTGCGGAAATAATAGCGGAAAATCTTTTTTCTAAACTTTCAAAGCTTTTTTCTAAGGGTAATTTTGACTTTGATAAAAATAGACACGAATTCTCAAGAACTTCTCGAATCACGAGGAAAACGATGAAAATTAATATTTCACGGAACGGGAAAACGAACGATTCTATTTGATGCTTTTAAAAATAACTTTTGGGAACGTATTCGAACAAAACGTAGGATTATTTCTATGTACATATATATATATTATAGTTATTTTATTCGGTACATTTTGGCTTCTGCTATTGCCTCGTTTGCCAAGCAATATTATTCGTACGTACACAAACACCGCGGAAGTCTACCTTCTTTCTAGTAATAATCGCTGCACGCCCTCCACCCTGTTCCGTTCTCTTGGAAGCACGATATGCGCGAAGGTCCAGAAATGGTCGAGTGCTTTGGCCAACTACATTCAGCAACTATGTTCTTGTGCGGAGAAATAGCTAGGTCCACTTGCTGTCGGTTTACTTAACGACCACTTCGCTCGGTCGGTCGATAATTGCTCGATATGCAAGTTGCATTGTCCAACGAGCGAACCACTGCAAAATTTGTCGACTTAAAAGACTACAAGGACTCTCGCATTTAGTAGGAGCATTCGTGAGGAACAAATCGCATTTATAATTTACCCGGAGGATAAAGTATGAATTAGTTCATTTAGAGGATAAAGTATGAAATAGTTTGACCAAAGGCTCTTGGTTCAACGCGGACGCGGCTAACTGCAAGTTCGAGCGTTTTTCGTTGAGCATCCTTGAAACATCCTTGAAAAGTTCTCCTAATTTTTCTCGATAAACCGAGATCGAATCGAAACGAGGTCGCATCTATAATTTATTCGAGGGATAAAGTATAAAATAGTTTGTCTAGAGAATCTTGGCTCAACGCGGACGCGGCCTGCTGGAAGTTCAGGTGTTTTTCGTTGAGCATTCTTGAAAAGTTCTCCGAGTTTTTCTCGATAAACCGAGATCGAAGCGAAACAAGATCGCATTTAAAATTTACCCGGAGAATAAAGTATGAACTAGCTCATTTAAAGAATAAAGCACGAAATAATTTGTCTAGTGGATCTTGATTGAACTCGCGACCAAGTGGAAGTTCCTTCAAACGTTCCCTAATTTTTTCTCAATAAACCAAGGTCGAACGGAAACGAGACCGATTCGTCCTCTTGATTCGAATCGAAATCGGGAAACGGCCGACGTATCGTAAGACACGGGGCGAATTTTGAAGGACGCAACGGCGAAATTGCGCATCCTATGGAAAAGTTCTCGTTTACGAGCGCATCGTCGCGTCGACCACGATCAAAGGGGAAAGCTCCCTTTGAGCGGCTTCCACGGTTCGTCGATACGGCTCGTTCCACGCTCGAGCGCCGCACGATCTAACCGTCGATCGTTTCGAGGCTCGTGCGTCCGGCGAATTGACGAAATCGACCACCGAGAAAATAACGTGGCCAAATGCGGGGGCGAGACACGCCGGATATAACGACGTTAATTTTTAAAACCGCGTCGGAAATCCCTTCGTCAAATGCGTTGCGCCCGTTTTTCCATGTTCCGTTCTTCGTCATTTTGCGATTAAACGATTTTAAATCCGCGCTAGGTAGGAAAATCCGTATTTGCTTCGTCGCGCTCGTCGATTTCCTCCGGTTCCTTCTCTCGACTTGTGTGAATACACGCACCAGCCTTGTAGGTATATACAGATACATACATACACATGAACATATATATATATACATGTATATATATGTATAACGATTATTTATGTAGGGTAATAAAGCGAACACTGTTACGTTGCTCTGTGAACAAAAGTTAAAACATTTTCTTTATCTGTCAAGTATTTACACTATTTACATATTTATACTTTACCTGTGAACAAAAGAAACGACTATTAATGTTCACTCGTATCTATCTCTATACTTTTACTCTGAATCTATATAATCTATCCAAGTTCCTCTATCGGTCTTTTCGGTAAGCGGCGCGCGGATTACGAGAAGTGCGGCCGATTCTAATCTAAAGAAAGTACACATATATATATATATAT
>JAITYT010000044.1:634542-646899 GCA_025433975.1 Liostenogaster flavolineata
ATAGACGAATCATGCATTGGTAAAAATGTTACGTTACATAGCGACAAATCCTGTAAAATAACAGTTTTCACGCTAACTCGCGTTCCGACATCTGATTTCTTGAAATTTCAAATTCAAATTTTCCTTCCGATCGAAAATCTTTCGTGATGCTCGTTCACGATAAAAGACGATTTTATTTAAAAAAAACCCTCAAACATACGATTTAAATAATATTAAGAATTACTTTATCGTCCGAAACTTTGCACTTTACTCGATTAAACAAAAGAGAAAAATATTTCTCGCGATAACTATAATCCAGGAAAGAGATATGAAAGTCGAAACAATGATTTCGATCCTCATACTAGCGTATTCCGAATAAAAAGGGATACGACCGTTTTATATTTCACAGCGCCCCACAAATCTGTCCACTTTCAACACACTCGATGGCGCAAAGCGCGTATAATTTCCTCCTCGTCGCCTTTCCCGATTCTCCCTTCGCCAAGGGCCGTAGATCGAAACACGAATTTTCCGTTATCACGAGGATCGAATCACGCGTAAATCCATGAAAATGGAAGGACAAACGATGCAAGCTCGTCGCTGCGAAATCGACGACGAATCGATGACTCGTTTCCTATGAATCGTTCTTACATTTCCTATACGTTTTCCCACCTCCCCCCTTCCCCCTCTTTCGTCTGCTCGTGAAATTCATAGAAGGTGCAGATCCGCGAAACGATAAAGACAATTTATGGAGAGACTTTACATTTTTCCAGGCGTCGAGACACCCCCGAGCAACGATTCGGTGCGCTTGGAGCCCGGGTCCCTCGTAAATGGCGCTGGAGCCCTCTACGTCGCAGCCACTTGTGCGTGCGCCTTGATATTGGTCGTTGGTAGCGTCGCCAGCGCCCTCTACATACGCAACAGCAAGGCGCGTGTCCAAGAGTCCCAGTAAGTGCCGTTCAGATTCCATTATTCGATCTTCGTCTTCTGACCACAGCCGGCGCAAAGCAAGTTCAACGCGATCGCCGAAACCCGGCCCCGCGTTTTGAGAGGTTTTGATTAACTTTTTACAGAATGTTGATGCTATTAACAGAGGCATGACATTTTTTTAGTGGCGATGATTCCGTTTAAAGGAGTGACGAAAGTTATCAAAGTTCCACAAAATTACAATATGACAAAAAATTACAATGGTAATGTGTTGAGTTTAATACACTTAATTGCGAAATTTGATTCTGTTCTAAACGATCGTTTAGACAGAATAGCCATAAAAGGGCATAATTATTTATCGTATTCAATTCAAAACGAATTAATAAGTGCAATTGAAGATAGCAAAACACAAAAGGTCACGCCGGCCCTGTCTTCGACTATCGCAAAACTTTTCGATTTCTTCCTCCTGAGATTGCGAAGAACAAATTAAAGATGAAGGATCGTTTTCGCATCTGCGTACGAGGTCAGGAAAATATTCGTAATTTTGACTATTAGGAATACCCATGAGTAACGTCGTTATTGAAATTTCATTTTATTTAAAGGCTAATACGGTTTTTATTCACAATATAATTTTCATCGTTGTTGGCTATCCTTGACAAACCCTCTTCGACAAACTTTGAATCCTCTTTTTGTCAAACGGAGATAATTTTGCAGTAAAATATTTTTCAAACCAAGTGAAGAATGACATTATTTATGGGTGGTTCCAGTAAATCGCAAGGATAAGGAGTCGAAGCTTAAAACACGGCAGTAACTAGCAACGATTATTAACATGTTGACCGCTACGCCAAATTTACCTATTTTTGCTCAAAGCTCCACGTAAATATTGTCGTTATTCTGATTCCGGTCATCGATAACCACCAAGGTGTGATAAATAAAGCAATTCGCGGTCACGCGTTACCGACGTCGTCAATGAACGTGTTTTAGCAGGAAAGGATCGATCTGTAGTCGTCGAATTACTATCAAAGTCGCGATTAAATTCGGTTCTACGTTTCTCACAGTCGCAAATGTGATTCCCTCCGGTCGAGAGAACGACATTATTCCACACGCATGATCATCATTATCTTCGATGTCGATTCTCGTTAAATCTCTAAATAAATATACGACTCCGGCGATATATTTTCATGGTGGAAGTGTAGGCTCGATTCCCCCTAATAATTTGGAACGCGTCCAATTAGCCGAAAACTATCGGTGTCGCGTTTAATAATAACGACGTACACTCAACGTCGGAATACCACGTGGCAGGATTACGCATAGGTAATTTTGCCGCGGTCGACTTTTATCGTTCAATTGTACAGTGGAAAATTCGATCGCGCGATGTTCCAGGCTAGGTTCGTGACGCGCACTGACTAGCCGGCATGTCCGCGTGTACGTTGATTGCATTACGATAATTAACTGCCACCTAAACAAGTGAAGTGAAGTTACGGATCGAGAGTTTTATCGAAACCGCAAAATTAATACGTTCACCAATCGGTATTATAAAAGACTCTTCGTTCGAACGATCGTCGAATTGACTTCTTACGATCGCGATGAATATGTCGATTCGCCAGATTTGTCTCTTGCCTTTCGTTTCTTCTTTCCTCTCATTTTTAACAAACGAATTTATAATTACAACGCGTAGACGTAGAGTCGATAAAATTTTATATTTCGTTCAAAGTCTCTCGGCTTTGCGCAGTTTACTACGTTGTAGTCGCCATTTTGATTTGGTCTCTGTTAGTAATTTAAAGTATTTGTTATAATTTTAATAATTTTCTATTGTTTGTGATAATTCGTAAAAATTCCCTGTCCACTTTCTTTTTTGACTGTACCACGCGTGGTTTCGAACAGCTTTTTTTTTTAACCTGTCGAGTTAATTTGTCGTAAGTAAATTGTCGAGTAAGCAGATTTGTTTCGTGAATTTTCAAATGCGAAAAACGTCGATATCAACGTTCCATAATTCGTCAAACGCAGGAAGGATTTCGTTTGCGTCCAATTTTTGCTCAGGTAGGTAATGGGGAAAATGATTATCGTCGATAAACGCGAACACGACGAACGGTAAACCGAATTATCCTTCCCCCCAGGCAAATATCGCGTTAAATTGTGCGCATCGCGTCGTCGTAATTTCCGCGTTTTGCGCCGATAAATACCTCGCGAACAAATACTGAGAGAAAACTATCGATTATCATCGGCGTTATCCCGAAGCAAAGAAAAATAAATTATCGAATAATGTTAATGAGACCAGGATGTCAACTATTATTCTCAGATAGTTTAGTTTGAGTCATTCTGTATCTATACGCGACGAACAATAATTTACAGAACAGATGAGAAGACATGGTAAAAAACGATAGAAATTAGTTTTGTGATTTTAACCAATAATTTTTATTTTTTAAATAAAGCTGAACGTTGTACTACAAATAATGGTTTACTTCCTAGTTCTTAATAAGGAACGAAGACATCGAAAGGTAGGAGGATCAAAAAAACATCGCGAATTTCCCTTCTTAATTCTCTTTCGCGGAGAATCGAAGCGAGAGAGGGAGAAGGGAAAGAAAAAAACGAAGAAAGCAGACGAAGTAAAAAAGAGCGAGGAGTAGGGGAACGACAGAGTCAAGGGGAATCCTTTCACCCCCGCGGGAAATTTTGTCGGATAAGCTGGATAGAAACTCGTCCGAATGAAATATCCTTTCAATAAAAAGTGGTGATCCGTCGTTCGGTTGGCAACGGTAGCCGACATTTTATTGCCATGGCTGTGCGCCGCTCGTCCTTCCATCCTTCTCTCTTTCCTTTCTTCCGGTATCTAAGAGGAAGCGAGAGGAACGAAAGGAAAGCGAGCGTACGAAGAAAGGGATCGTGAACTGCGGAAGGAAAAAAAATAGAGAGAGGGTGAGTGAAAGTAAAAGGGCAACTAAAGTCAAGAATCGTAAATGTCGAAGAGAAGTAAACTCCAAAGACGAGACACATGAATACCTCGCGTATGGGTTCCACCTTCTCTTTTCGTGCGCCAGTCGACACACAATACACGCGTCTCAGTGGCGCGTGTGTGTATATGTGTGTGTGTTTGTGATATTTGTAGATACGATGACGCAACAACTTCTCTTAAGTTAGAAATGGATCAATTGACTATATTTAAGTATATCTGCCCCTCTTCGCCAAGTCCAAGTTTTCGACAACCGACTTCTCGCGATAAACATCGAAGGACGATTCACCGATGTTTTCGCGTATACCACGTTGAAAAGACTCTTAAAAGACTCTTTCGACGATGCTAAGACGTCCGTGCGATTCAATCAGCACCGAAGTGACGTCATTCGCGTTTAAGCCTCCTTTAAATCAATGTCTTTTAAACAAACGCTCATAATAGTGCCAATTGCGTGCCAAGAGAAGTTCGTCCTCGCGTTGCACCGCACATGGAGATCAGCTACGAAGATCGTCGCAACTTTTAACGTAAAAGTAGCGAAATTTGTCACGAACGATCGAGCCTCTACCACCTTTCTAATTCATTCTTGCGGCTAATTCGTTAATTTGAGCTCTCCAAAGCAGAATAGCGATTCCAACTTGATCCCTTTTCACAGTCTATGTTTTCTGTCTACTTTATTAAGTCTTAACCTCTCTAGCTAGTCTACAGCGTACATCCAGTCGTCTCATCTAGATGGATGTTTCAAGGCATTTCACATCGAATCAGACTTTTAACTCTGGAGCGTGACTTTTGACTCTAAAGCTTCAAAAGCACGAGTTTGGCCAGAGTAAGTATATCAAATCCACTAACATTAAATACCGGTTTAAGGGGTTAAGATGTTACATTGAATCAGACTTCCCATGAGGGATTTGCGCCTTGACTGTCTGTCATACCACCCAGGGCCTAGGGCGATAGTATTGACGTTGTTGCAAATATATCCAAGCGGTAACAGACAACGCATTGAACATTGAACGAACAATTCATTGAACAGATCGTATCTATTCTCATTCCCCGATTCTCTTCATGACACACCCTGATCACTCATGGAACGTATCACAGCAGCAGGTACCACGAAGAGGTGGAGCCGCCCGCTATAGATGCAATCTCGTTCCTAAGATATGAAATAATTTATTTCTAACACTTTGGATTTATATTTAAAAAATCTGAAAAATTTTACCACAATAGATAACATTTTCCAAAAACCATAGCATTTTTGGAGAATTTTTCCTTGCGTGCAATATGGGCAAAGCTTTAAATAAAGGAAAAAATCGAAAATTACGTTTTACTCTGTAGCTACCCTGCCTGTTGAAGTACAAGTAAGGTTTCTGAAGATTCAGTTTTTCAAGATCCGTCGAATCCGACCTCATTTTCAACTATCGTAATATTATCTTCGTCGATATCAATAAAAAAACGATCTTTTCGTTAAATTTGTCATAATGAGAAAATGTATTTAGAAACTCGACATTTTTTATAAAAAATCCGCGAACATTCGATTATTTTCAACCCGAATAACGAATCGAATATATTAGCAAAGATTCATTTGAATTTGAACGCGAATGATTCGTTTCAGAAACCTTAGGTACAATGTAACTTTCGAAAAGTTATCTTGTTTATCGTGCATTAGGAGAAAAAATCGGATCGGTACACTTACTTATTTTTCATTACCTTATCTCGTCGTACCCTTTTTGTGCATTTCACTTTCCAAAATTCTGATAGAGGAAATTCTATCTGGAAACGCATGTATTCTCCGTAACTCCAAGCAAAAGCATCATTAATCTACTGGGTAGCACGCGAAGATCTCGTAAATACGAGCCCAAGAGCAATCGTCTTGCTTATCATTGGGTCCACACTGGCCTATCTACTCAAATATTTCTCCTATGTGAGTTCATCCCTTCTCCTAGATCGAGCAAACGATGAAGCATCCAAGCGAGGAAACAACAGCACGACGTGGATCCGCAACTGTCGTGCGATTAACCTTGGTAGAAAGCTCGTCGGTGAATGGTTGTCGTCGACCGTCGATAAAGGGAAATGTGTGAAAGCCTGTCCAAAGGACAAGGAGCTCTCCTCGTTGTTCTTCTCCTCTCGTTTCATGGTAGCAGACACGCATTCTCCTCGACGCGGGGCCCTCCGGGATATATTAGCTCTTTTGATACTCTCCAACTTCGACAACGCCTGGCGAAAACTGGCTCGAGGCGTCCTCTCTTCCATTTTCTCCGTCTGTCTCTGGCCTATCCTCTCTCTTTGTTTCTTTTTCCTCGTCTCGGGAGAAGCCGCAACGACGACGATTTTACATCCGTCCGCTCGAGAGAACACAGCCGTTTCTACAGGCCCTGCAATCGAGTTTCATGATCCTAGCATCGTTCTTACGCTCGTAATACACGCACTCGTACGTTTCGTACGATCTGAAGGGAAGAAAGCGAAAGCTCCCGCTTTTGGCACGCAGCTTGTCAGAGGGTGTGAGTGGCGGGAAGCAAGAGAGTGGCTTAAATACTCGCAGGACGATGTCGCAAGATTTTCATGTAAATTTTGTAGCTCGAACGATAATACCAGTTGCAATTGCAACGGTTGTAGTTTCGCTAATTTACAGCGAGGGTCAACAACGATGGATTTAGCGGATTGTTCCTTTCGTGTTGGAGAGAAAATTAGTACGAGAAAGTCGAAAAAGGAGCGAGTCATGGAAATCGTTCGTGCCGAAAATAATAAAAATAATCTGTTGGAATGCGGCTGTTAGGTCGATGCAAAAGTTCCTTCCTTTTACGTTCTTTCTAGTTTCAGGTTTTTGTCAAAAACTTATCAACAGCTTTTGTGAAAAATTGGTGTAATAAAACCTAAAACCAAACACGCAACGAACTTTTCCATCAATTTCATTATTTTATTTTATTTTATTTTCTTTGATTAAATTTCAACGAATAACTACTAGTTAGATTTGGTACTTCCTCGAGAATTTGAAGACAAAATCGACTGTCCCATAATTTTGCGATTTCCAGTCTTCACATCTTTGTCTATGTTACGTTCGACACCATCTGCTTCTAGATAAAATGTATCGTTTAATACAAACAATTAATAAATCACGATGTAACGAAAAGGACATCGATACTGTGACGATAATTCGAGCGAAAATCCTTTGATCGTTTAACGACGAACTATTCGAGGAGATTCTAGGAGAAACTTCGCGATGCAAATGCAATGCCTTTCATTCACAGGAGAAACGTTTCAAAGTAGGAATTATTAATATCTACCGAGGCTCTCGACGGCTGTCTTTTCCATCGTTTAGTCGAGAGATTTCGTCGCACGAACGAGGAACGAGGAAGAGCCCCTCGAAACTCCAGCGATCCTTCAATTCCAATAAAACACGTGCAATTTTGAAGAACAGCTCGGAACGAATATCGCGTGAACATGCGTCGATGCGTCGATTACATAATACAATATTATACAACATAGCGTAAGAGCGCACGGTGGTGGTATTTGATCCTTCAGATCGTTCTCGTATTCGTTTCTCGAATCTTTCGAGAGTCGCTCACGTCGTACTCGTAATGTAAAAGTGGGCGGCATGTTGGCGCAAGAGGGCGCCCGGAGAGGGGAAAGGAATAAAGGGAGACATCGAATATTTAAACCTTGCCCGACGTAACACTGCCGTCTCTTTTTTTGGTCGTTTGACTTTTCAGCAAATTGTACGGCAGGATTTACATACGCGGAACGGGGCAATAAATCCACGAAAATATCGGTGCTTCTATGGCTGAATTGGACTCCCCTCGGCGTTCACCTTTTCGTTCATCCGACTATGTCCTAGACCCCTTCTTTTTTTCTTTCTTTCCTCTTCGTTCAACCGATTTCTTTTTCTTCTCGTATCTGTGCTTTTTTCGAATGCTCGCGTCTAGACGCGAGTTGATTATCTTCCTCTGATTTTCTCCTCTCCTCTCCTCTGTGCGTGTGCGTGCGCGTGTGTGTTTAACACTCTCTTAAGCGACCATCGACATTCAATTCTTTGCAAGGACGACTTTTTAGACATCGGCAACTTCCGTTCAGTATGAACTTATTTGTGATCGTTGATTTAACACTCCGAGTATGGATCTAGGTCCCAAAGGACCCGGATTTTTAAAATTGACTTCTAGTAACAATATTTATTACCCAGGAAAGAAATGTACGAGTATTGAATAAGGATAATAATTTATACAAAAATAGTGTAAAAATAGTGTCTGGTAATTGCTATAATTTATTAGAAATTATAGAAATTATAGGAATATTATTATAAATTAAGGTTTCTTAATTTATAATAAATTGTTATTTATTATTATTATGAATTAATAATTTATAATAAATTAAGGTGCAGAAGTTTCGATTTCTGCCAAAAAAATTGAATTAGTTTCGAAAATGTATTTTTCGGGTCTCCGTTGACTACCTGATGTAAAAAATCGAGTTCGATTCTTCTGAAATTTGAATCGCAATGGTGAAATTATTCGACCATTGCGGGATAAGCAATGGGGATAAGCGATACTCAGTCAGAACAAGATGATAATCCAAAGATGCGTAAAGGCGAAAAGGGCGAAATAGAACGCGACGATCGAAATTAAAGCGACCACCATCGAAGATTATACAAAAGCGGATAGATTATGTTTTCACTGATAGGACGCCTCCATCTAGTTCAGAGGTTCCCGAAATGCGACTAATAAACTTTAGAAATGTGACCACGACGTAAAATTACTTACGATCTTGAATTCAAAAGATATTTATATTTTTGTAAAAGAAAAATTAAAAAATCATGTCGTATTATAATTAAAAATTTGGTTGAAAAAGAATTAAATTCTATGTGATTTATTTTGCGATGATACAGATGATATATAATTTATTATCTCAACGATTCTCTCTGTTGATCTTTTTTGGCTCTTCAAATATTTTGAAATTTATTATACAATTTGGCTTACCTAGGCAAAACTTTAGGAATCCCCGACCGAGTTCGTTTTTTACTCTCTGTACATATCGCGATAGAAAACGTTCTCTTCGATGAATATTCTTTTTCCTCCTCTTTTTTTACTGGGTTTCATCGAGGTCCACGCACTCAGTATTCTTAGTAATTTTTTTTCTTTTCCTTATACGAACGTCGGTCCAGCATGTTTTCTATTAATCACCATTAAACTTGCATCGATCCAGGTTAGGACCGATCTTACGTGTTGCACAATGTTTTACTTTAGTTGTTCACTCATTCATTCACTCGTTCGTTCGTTCATTCGCTCATTCATTGATACTAAAAAATAAAATTATAGAGACTTGGAATGAAAAATTATAGAATAAATCGTTATTCAAAATAATCTCAATCGTAATATAGAAGCAAGTAGAGATTAGTTACAAGCACAATTTGGGCCCTATAGGTAATGTTCAATTATAGGCGTGTGATCAAGGTGTTAATAAAGGAACTAAATTGTCAAGTGGAAATATTTTCTCCGAATTTTTCCACTTACTTCCGTCGACCTCTAGTCGAACTCCTATGAGGAATCAGTCAGCAACAATATCGATTTCCATCCGACATGGTACGTATAACAAGCTAAAATAAAACTGAAAATCAAAACCGAAGGAGACTGAAAGCGACGTCGCTCATTCCGCTAGCGAAAATCCTCGTCCACGTCGATGACGCGTCGTCGTTCTCTTTTTGCCTTGGAAAAAACAATTTTTACCGCGAAACGAGAGACTCTTTTTCTACATTTTGCCGCGTCCACGTTCGCAACTACGCGACTGATTAACACTCTGGCTTCGACCTTTATAGGAAAACTCTTCCCTGCTGCAGTTATTCGGCTGCCGACACTGCCGGACTCCCGAGGAGTTCCGTCCTGGTCAGGGTGGATCCGCGCCCCGGAAGCGCTAATTCCGGAAGTTATGCGACCATAGCCGACCTCGAGCCGCTCTACGCGAGACCCTGCGGGTCCAGGGCGAGTTATTATGCTGCCAGCCACGTCACACATCTCAGTCAGGTAAGGAGAGACGTCGTGAATCGAATAATCGTTTTAAAACGATAGTATATTAAATCGTTCGTTTGTACTGAAAATTTTGCAACTGAATCGTTTTATAGAAAGGAGTGTCGCGTTTAATAACCCTTATAGTGTCAGATTCAAAGATCAAGCCTATGAGAAAAATATTAGGATGGTACACATGAAACGTCGCATTTTCATTACATGTCGACGTTTGTCTCCCCTGTTTTCGTTACACTTTTGTTTTTGACATAACCTTGTTTATAGTCGTACTGTCCATTCTCAGAATTGCATTTCAACAAAGAAGATATTTTCAAAAGTGTTTCATTTTGTTACTTGTTTTGAATTTCGTAAAGATTTGAATTCAAACGATGTTCGTGTAAATTTTCATATGAATATAAACTTAGTAATAGTAAGAGTTTGGGAAGAATACTGTTAACGATCGACAAGTGCAGCGTTAGTTTGAACAATTTTGGTCTGGTGATTTTTCTAAAAAATAAACATCGTGGAAGGCCCAAAACGTCCGTGAAAAATGATGCTCCGAAAGCATTGGTAGGAACAAATCCAACTGTATCTACTTGGGAACTTGCTAATGAAAGTTGACCATACAACGATATTGCGGCACCTTTCTGAAATTGGCAGAGTGAAAAAAATTGACAAGTAGGTACCGCTCGAACTAACCGAGCTAAATAAGCTGGATCGGTTGGCTGGAAAAATGGCTGGAATGGTCGTGACGCGCAAGTTTCGACGCAAGTCCCGACAATTCCGAAGCCGTAATTAAATTCGAAGACGCGCTCGTTCGTAGCACGAAGGAGGGAATTTAACGAGGGACGAGGAGGAACGAGTTCGAGAGAATTTTCCTTGGGCGAACAACAGGCCTCTGTACAATACGATTTCGCTTTCTGGATGAGCTAATCGTCGAACTTTAAACACGTGACGAAATGCGCTCGCCGCGATTAAAGTGTCAAAGCGAACAATTCCAACGTCAGACCGACGACGTCGAGCCGTCGACGGAAACAGAGTAACGAAGTTACGTTTCGCGTAATGGAAGTAGAATCGTATCTTGTCTCACGCTGTCGAAGGCACAGGCGCGCGCACATTGATAAAGCAGCTTTCCTTCTTGTTGTAAAACAACAAAAGCGTTGGTAACATCGATAGGAACTTCGAACAGCTCCTCCTTCTTGCGTCGTCTCTGTTCGTCATTCTTACTCGTAGAGATTAGAATCGTCGCGTAACGAGCTTAAGCGCGAGGAAGCAATTCGCAGAGCAAACAAACGGATTCGCGAGAAATTAGATTTTCGATGCTCCCGATTTTTTCCTTTCGGTTTTTCTCAATCGATTTATTTTTTTCTCTTAATTACTCTTTCCTCGATTTAACCTGTACTTCCCAAGGACGAATCTTTTCTTTCGTTTCTTTTTCTTTCTCCGTCGTAAGTCGGCACGTTCTAATTTTATGTGTAACTGATATATTGTATTTATTAAATTAAATATATTAAGTTGTGTATTATAAAATGTCGGATTATTCGAAGAAAGAGAAAACTTGATTTTTAACTTTTCAAACTTTTAAACGTACATCTAATCACTTCAGCAATCAATGCTCATTGGACGAAAGTCCTTTGAATAGATTTCCTTTCGTTTCCTTCGTGAAATTCGTTCTTCATTTTGAATTTTTTTTCTTTCCATCGAAAGCGGAATTCGATACGTTAGCCGTTTATTTTGAAAGTGGCCTAAGTCCATTTGTACTTAAATCGAGATATTTAAGGGTTTGTGTTTCAATGCGATTAAAAATATACGTACAGGATACCAATGAGTTATACTACTTAAGTTTATCTAAAGGAGTTAAACTTACAGTTCCTATTAAAATAATGGCAATTATTAAGTGAATAATATGCATTTTCCTACCAAGAATGGAGTTAAGCCACTTTCAAAGTTAATGAGATAACTATTTCAATTCTTAAGAAAGCAAAAGTCCAAGGAAAAAATAAATTTCCCTTGAAATAAAAAGAAATATATACACTTTATGTCATAATATTAAAAAATACTCGACTTTTATTCTCTTTTGAAGAATCGTTACATTAAAATTAATAATATCTTGCGATTAATTATTTAATTATGTTGTGCAAATGGTACATAGTGTAATGAATTCATTGAATCGTTGTATTTTAACATTTTGATTGGTATTATTAAAGTTTCTTGGTCTTCCCCAACGCGATAGTAAGTCCAAAGTTTTGAACAATGGAACCTTATTCATTGTTGTTTTACAGAACATTTTAAGTGGTTCTTTTTTATAACTTTGTAATATTCCTGAAGAACAAACAATAAATTGTTTTTTCTCGACGCCATTTCTCCATATCACCATATTTCTCCATATTAAGTCACTTTCAAAATAAACATTTTTATCATTTCATTAACCAGCAAATTTTTCTTTTACAAAATCTAAGTGATTTTAAATATATTAGTTACAATTTGCTTCAAAATGAAAAGATAACATAGAAATGTAAATAATAA
>JAITYT010000044.1:693028-703862 GCA_025433975.1 Liostenogaster flavolineata
ATCACGACAGTTTGAAGAACTTATCGACTTTGATTCGTGTAAATTAAAGGTTAAGTAAGAGTCGACAAATTTCTTGCAGCGCGTGAAAAGGTAAGCGAAAGATGGAACAGTTTTTAACCTACCTAACTTCAAAGGATCAACGCAAAAACATTATGTACTGTCGTTCGCTCAACAATAATTGGACGAGACGAGGCGAGAGCCGAGGTGACATTTAAATCGGACAAGCTCAAACGTCCATGCCAAAACTGTCGCGCAACGAATCGAATTAACATTTATACGTTATTTAAATATAACGACGAGTGGCGCAGGTGCATCCGACGGGTGAAAAGGTAAATGTCGTAGCCATTGTGACGATATTATCGATCGATTTGTTATAATATAAACGATATCCGACTATCGTTCGTAATGTAATAGTTTATCCGTACCAAAGACAGGCGTCGCGCAAATGAATCCAAAGGATGAAATCGACGACACGTAGGCACTTTTCCTCTACTTTTTCCCCCCTTGACCGACGCGATAGCTTTCATCTTCTTTTAAATCGAATACTCCAAGAAGTGATCGCACTTTTTCTTCGACGTCAAATTCGATAGAAAGAAATAAAAATCAGACTAATGGTCAAGTATGTATATTGCATTTTTTCGGCACGGAATCTGAACAGCGCGATCGCGCTGTTTGAGACTCGAATTGTTAAGCGCCTCTTTCGCTAGGTGCTCAACCCCATACCATATTATTTAGTTGGGAAAAATCCGGGTCCAAACGGTAGGAGTGCGTTAAACGAGCCGGAGTGACGCGCGAGAAGTGTGCAATTCGAGCCGAAACTGGGATACGTGTACTTCACACGATACAGCTCTTGTGAATGTCAAAATTTAATTCTTGTTCATATGTATGTATATTTTGTATATAATATACTAAAGCTAAGAATACAAACAAATAATACTCATGATCATAATCTTACTAATAAAGTAATAATATTATAAATCCTGCGTAAAAATAGAATAGTTTCGAAATTGTATTTCATATATAAACAACGCTTTAGTAGCAATGACAGTCTTGTGAGGGTCATCAAGTGGGACATCATCACAAGGAATGTAGTAATACGACGTCTAAAAGTAAATAGCATATTGTTAACAAACAATTTAATTGTAAGGACAAATGCTCACACACAAATTGGATGGATATCTAATAGGAAAATTCCTACAACTCTAAAAATTAGTAGTCCTGTTTGTGAACAATAGTCCTGGTAGTGAAGGTTTTCCACGTGTTTCGTAGTCCGGTAATTGGACATTTTGTAAAATTGCCTCTGCTATATTTATTCGGAAATAAACATGTGTCTCCTTTCTTTTTCTGCATATTATTTTATGAGTAATGTATGTATCGAACAAAGCCATATCGAGCATTTTAAAAAAAAGTTTCCGGTATCCCTTAAGAACTATTCTCATAATTGGAAAACAGGCCAACATCTTGGTGATCATTTCCACCTATTACCTTATTATATTCCAGAATGCATTTGGGCTTCATTGTCTTTTAAACTGTTTATCTATCCGTTCAATCATCTCTACACTTTCGTGTTTAATTAATATCAAATACACGCCGCACTTCCAACTCCATCTTAGAATGGACAAATTATTACAACTTCTCCAAAGATATTTTTCTTTTTATAAATTTTTTTTGAAATATTTTTTGGCATATTTTGTCTATTGCTGCGAACAGTCCCGTTGAAATTTGTATTTTTCTAGTGTAATCTTAAAAATAGAGTGGGTGAGGAGAACAATATATAGGTATATGGTCCGATCTTCATTGCACGAGTCAGACTCGTGACAGTAATTATATATTAGTATGAAATTTACACAAAATTTCATATTCATAATAAGTATCCATTGATCGAGACTAATAAAATTCTAAATTAAAATGTTGCATAGTATAAAAATATTTTTTTAATTTATTCAAATGCAAATCATTAAATATATGACTTAGACCACTTTCGTAATTATGAGCACATTTGTTTCTACGTGTTTGGCTCGTGATAATCAAGTTTGGTCTAAAATTTGTATCATGAGTCAGACTCGTTAAAGTATGGCAAGGGGTTAATTACATTGGTTAAAATTAGGCTCGTTGTTTTCCTCGATCTTAATCAAATCGAAATTCCGTTTAATGATTCGAACACGCCTTATAAAAGTTCCATCAAAGTAGAACAGAACGCCAGGCACGTCTCGAGACGGTGCAACACTTTCCTTGAATAAGTTCCAATTAAAATCCATTTCCAACGATTATAAGAGCACGTGACGCAATCGTCTTTGGCATTGGTCGTTCTCGTCCCGAGAAAAGTGTGACTAATGTTAATAGAGTTCTTTGCTTTCAAAGAAATCGCGTCGGTATCATTTGCCTTGCAAACCTAAAGCTAAAGCTTTTACGAGAGACTTTGGAAGTACGTGAAATCAAAAGACACCTCTGCAGAAAGGAAGAAGTAAGATGTCGATGTTAATTTTAATTTAACGTTGACTCACGAATTTATCTCGATTTTCGCTCCACAGAATTACCATTTATTTTCCACGAATCCACTTATTACAAAATATTTTATGACTCATAGGTCTCACATTGCTATTTAATGAAAACTAATGATAAAAGTAAACACTTTGAAAGAAGAAAACTAACCAAGAGACCGGCGAATCGCCCTCTTTGTAAACGGAGGCTTTTTTGAGTGGCCGGCTCGTAAGCCAATGGATTAACTTGTACTCAGAGTCGAAGTGTCATCGACTAAACTGAAGATTCTTTTTCCCGACTCTCAAGAAGAAAGAAATTCGGTCCAAAAGACAACAATCCTCTATGAACAACCTGCCTTCTTCTCCACAAACTCCTCCTTACTTTCCTTATGCCTCCCTTCCTCTCTTCCTTCGAACCCCTTTGAACCGGACGCTTCAACTTCTCGGCGTTCGCCCTTTCTATAAATAGTCCAACCGCGCCGGTAAGGTAAGGTACAGGAGGTCGCCAGGCCGAAGAAGACGCTTACGCGCTCGTCAAGCAAGGGACACGTTCTACCTAGTCGCGCACGCGCGCCTCTTCCTCTCGGTTACGAACTACGGAGCTCGAGAAAGGTTGCGACAGCGAGTTTACGAGCGAAGCCCCACGCACCATTGTGGCAGGGTGCCCAAGGAGGGAGGGGACTCCTTTCTTTCCTCCGTTCTTTTATCGAAAAAGTCGTCATTGGACATCGGAGGTGGAAAAGAAGGCGTGGAAAAGGTGGCAGAGGAGAAGAAAAGAAAGAGAGAGAAGAAAGGGCAAAGGGAGGAAAGAAGAAGAGTTCACTCGAATATCGAAGGTCGAAGGAATTTCGGAGAAATTTAACGGAGGATGGAAGAAACGAGTTTGTTCTCCGTTCGTTCCTTTGAATATTCGCTTCTCCTCGGTAATTCGAGCTCTCGTCGAACGCTGATCTGTGTCTCGGTAAAGTCGATCTCCAAAGAAATTAATCGGACTTTTTTGGAGACACGAGTAAGCGACATCGCGCGTGCACGACTGAGTTTCGCAACGATCGAGAAAAAGACGGAAAAATTGTCGGTTTGGCGCGTTCGCACGCGACGTCCTCGTCGTTTCACTCACGTAAGCACGTACGAGAAAAACGATTTTTATAACACTTTTACGTTGAACCTCGCGTTCCTGACGATCGACGCGTGAAGCGGCAGAGATCGATAGGATATCGACAGGATTCTCGAAAGAATCGATGTTTCGTCGCGTTACGTAAGACTCGTTTCGCAAAATTTGCACTTCATCGAGGAGAGACAATTATTTCAATAATGGCCGTTGAGCAACCTTTCATTACGGTACCGTTCTCGAGAGTAACGACGATTGGTCGATTTTCAACGCGAGACTCCTTTTTTTATCTTGCTTATTGTCAGTTCGAAGGAAAGAAATGCGAGAATTCGTGAGGTGCCTCGAAAATCACGAGCTTACGTAATTCGCGCGACTTGAGAAGAGCGCGCTTTCGTTCCAATCGTTTTTTCTTCGTCCACTACGAACTAATGATAAGCTCTTCGACGTTAATGAGCCATCGTTCGTGTATTTTCTTCGTTAAGTGACGTTATTTTTCCTTGGATTTTTCCTTGAATTCGTTTTTTCTTTGGTCCGCTTCTTCTCCTAGCTTCTCTGTTGCGAAAATTATCTGTCTATCGCACCGATTGATATTCCATTCGTAAGATCTCGATCGTAGAATTATCGATGATTCTTAGAACAACGTCGATACACGAGGATTACTAGGTTCTCGATGCATCGGTAATTCTTTTAATCGCGGACAACTCCAAGTATGAAAAACGCGCTTGTAGACGTAACTAGGAAAATCCTCGGAACTCCGCTACATTTTCCATTGAAATCAATACCATTTACAGCTTCTCTGTTAATTGTCTGCAGCCATCCAATTGATGTTTCATTAGTAATATTTCGATTTATATAACATTTTCTATCGAGCTTCCTACTATTTCCAACTTTCCAATTTGCTAATATCTTACACCTACGGCGCCAGTTGATACTCCTTTCGTAATATCTCCATCGTGAACTTATCGATGGTTGCTAAAATACAAAACATGCGTTTGTTAACAAACTTAGCAGTTACGTAGAAAATTCGTAGTCCTACGCGATAATTTCCACCGAACTTCCTACCATTTCCGACTTCCCAGTTTGCTAATACCCTACACCTGCCGCGCTAATTGATATTCCTTTCATAATTTCGCCATCGTGGACTTATTTATCGATGGTTCCTAGAAAATTCCTCGACTCTCCTACGATCTAAAACATAAAATACGCGATTGGTAACAGACTCAGCTGTCTGTTATGGACCATTCTCTGAATTGGAAAATTTACATAACACTTTCCGTTAAATAATGTTACGTCCCGAGTCGGTGGTTCCCCTTCGAAAGTATGAGGGTCTTAAGACGAGCTTCTCATATTAATTTTTTAATATTAACCGGACCCCTAGGAAGAATTTTCGTACCACCGTCAGAGTGACGCCAGAGTTTCCCATCTGGACATCTGGTCACCAGGAAAATGATGGTGTAGTCATCCTCCTGGCGCACTAGCCAATCCCGAACATATATCATTTCCTTATTAATAATAAAACTTAATTTAATCTAATTTGACCTAATTTACTCTAAATTGCTTAAAATATCGTGGTGTCGACCTGGGACGTAACACTAATATCCTACATCTACGTCTATTGATATTCCTTTCATAATATCTCCATCGTAGTTATCAATAGTTCCTACGAGATACTTCGCCCCTCCTGCGATTCAAAATACGAAAGACGCGCTCGGTAATAGATTTAGCAGCCACGTCGAAAATTCTCAGCCCTACGCGATACGTTCCACCTAGGTTCGTACCATTTCGAGCGACGGCTTAACTATATCGGCATTAGTACCCACGCCGTAAGTGGAACGAACGTAAGCAATTGCATCATAGCCGTACCCACGTACATATGTCGCATACCGATACCCACCGATCTGCTTTTTTCTAATTATTTTGCTGATATTCACAGCGCGACTAATTTCGTGCTACGAGCGAAAGAGATCATCGCGCGTCTCGCGACCATCTTCATCCGTGAGTAGCACCATCGAATTTAGCGCCGAGTGGAAAAAAGCGTTGTTCAACGTCACGATCGTCTCGAGATCTTGGAAATAAATTACTCTTACGATACTTGATAAAAAATCGTATCGCCTACCAAACTGAACGATAATGCAGTCGTGTGCTCGAGAATTTAACGAAACACTTGGCAAGGAAAGCACATAATTTTATAATTATAATCGAGGCCGATGACGAATCACTAGTAAGGCATCCGCCGCATTTCTTCGAACTGTTTGTCGCTTGCATCGCGTTGAAAGAACATCCACCTACTCGTCTAACCTTGAAACGCATTGTACAAATGAACGATTATATTTCCTTCTATGCATTAAGATTGCTTAGAAATTTCGTGTACTCGATGCATCAATATAACGAATTTTGATTCTCTTGCGTATGGCAGCCACGTAAATAATATCGAGATCCAAATACGATCTTGAAAATTGCAGGAATTCTTCGAATCAGAATTAAATTAAAACTTAACGATTTAAAAAATATCAACAAAATGTCGTGTTACAGATCGTTTCATCTCATAAAATTGATTCCAGACATATTTAAAAAAAAATCAATCGTATGGGTTCGACGCGCTCAAGAATATCGTCACCTAACGATTTAAAAAATGACAAGACATAAAATCTATTTCAATTGTCATTTCAATCCAGATATCGCAGTCTAAGAAATTATCTAGAAGAAAAACAATCGCGAGCACCTGCACGCTCGAGGAAAAATATTTATTCAGGATTAAATAGGTTCGCGTGAAAACGTTGGTACTCGTTCGGCGACTTCCGTGCTCTCCTACCGGTTTAATGATTCGCAAACGCTGCAATTAATTACGCTACGGGTCCTCGTTAGAGAGACTGCTTCCACGAGCGACTTCGTACGGCCAAGGAAGTAAACAAATTCGATCTTTAATTCTGTCATTCCTCTTCCCTTGAACGTAGAACAACCTTTTCGTAATTTTTAGAATTTCCACGGTCTTGGCGATTACTACGAAGCATCCTCGATTATTTGATTACGGTATCGATATCGTGAACAGTAAATCCAATTTTACGATTCGTTTGTTTATTCATCGAATTCGAGCTCAAACGAGTCAATTTATTCGAATATTTTCACTTAGACGACCGATGGTGAAATCAATTAGCACGTACGTGTCGTTTTGTAGAAACATATCGAAATCGATGAGAACTTATTCACGATAAAATTGTTCGTGAAATGATTTTTCTTCATTTTTTTTTTCAATTTCTTTTGTCGACATCCGAGTGCACCGAACTTGTTGGTAAAGGAATCCGTGTTAACTTAATGAAAATTGAAATCGCGAAAGGACTGTGAAAACAGCGGTAAAGCGAGTCGATAATAACCCTCTAAATGCTGGTGAGTTTTGGAGACTTTGCGTTACCAAATACGCAAGCTGTTCCTTGCTTGCGCAAGGTGGCTACCTTCTTTGGGCTAGACGGTGCCACGCGTCGAGAAAAGCCTCGATGGTTAGCAATGCAAATCTGTAAATTTGAATAGGATATTTTCTTACTCTCGGCGCTATCAAAAAATGCGAGTTCGATCGACCCGCAAGCAACCAAATTGATGTTTTTATTAGATTGGTGCATATGAATTATCTGATTATTAAGTGAATATATGAAACTGTATGTCTTTTTTCAAAAGCTATTAATTTAATCAAAATATGCTCCATTTGCTTCAATACACTTTTCCATGCCTGTCTTAAAGAGATTCTGACCTCCGGAATCAATAAACTCAGATATGGAATTTTTCAGACTGTCTTCATATTCATACTGTTTAGCCCATAAAAACTATTCTAAATGTTTAAAAAAATGGAAGTGGGTTGGCGACAGATCCAATGAATAAGCTGGGTGCTGTACAATTTCATATTTTAATTCATTTAAAATGGCAATTATTTTGCATGACGTTTACGGGCGAGCGTTGTCGTGGAGAAGTATTGGGCCATGCCCATTAACAACTGATGGGCGTATAATTTTCAATTTTTCATGCGTTTCATCGATGTACTGGCAGTAATTTTCGCTTGTAATTGTCGCCCCAGTTCGAAGGAACGAGTAGTGAATTACTCCAGTCACATTCCATCAAACTGTTATTAAAATTTTCCGTGGATAAAGTGATGGCCTTGGAGTATGAGCACAAACATCATTCCTATCAAGCCACCAAGCACACCTTTCCCCATTTTAGTAAAAAACCCATTTTTCATCACAAGTAACGATCCGATCGAAAAGTGGCTCTCAATAAAATCGGTTTAGTAATGATTGAGCATTCGTTCAACCGATCCAGCTTATTTCGCTCGATTAGTTCGTGCGGTACCCACTTACCCATATTTTTCATCTTACCAATTTCAGAAAGATGTCGCAATATCGTTGTACGGTCAACTTTCATTCTGGTAGCAAGTTCTCTTGTAGATTCAGATCCGGTTGGATTCGTTTCCACAAATGCTTTTGGAGAATCATTTTTCACAGACGTTTTGGGTCATCCACGCTGTTTATTTTGTAGGGAAAAATCACTAGACCGAAATTTTTCAAAGCAATGCTACATTTTTCGATCGTTAACAGTATTCTCCCCAAACGTCTGGATATATCGCGCGCAGATTTTGCTGCATCATTACCAAGTTTGTACTCGTTTAAACAAATTACACGAATATCGATTGAATTCATATCTTTTCGAAATTCAAATGAAATAAGAAAATTGGAACACTTTGGAGAAAATCTTCTTTGTTGAGATGTGACTCTGACAATGGACAGTACGACTATAAATGAGGCATGCTGAAAACAGGGAGACAATAGTTCACATGCAATGAAAATCTGACGTTTCATATGCACCAACCTATTAGATCAAATCGTAGTTCGTCTAAAATTCTTTTTAATTTCATAAACAAACAATAGGAAGAATAACGAATAAGGGAGATAAACGGTGAAATCGTTTCCAGAGCGTCATATTTAAATGCATTGTTTTGATGCGATAAGTCAAACTTCCTTGTTCGAATGATTCGTACGCGAGAAACGAGTGTCAATTGGAAACTCAGTAAAATATTGCGAGTAGCCGAAGAGGAATAGAGATTCTGGCTGAGGGTGACCTTAACTCTTTTCTAGCAGAAACGGGAGCATCGTTTCTAAATAAGTTGTTCGCTCGTTGAGCGTCAGCGAGTGGCTTCGAACGCAGACGCAGCGTCTTTCGGCTTCGGTTGGGGAGAAGGCCGATCGAACGTACAGAAAATATCCTCGTCCTAGAGAGAGAAATTCGTTCTCGGTCGCCATAGTGTCGCGTAACTTTGAACTTCGGAAGGTCAATGGTTCGTCAATTTCCTGATTTCCAAGGAGTAGACATCGCGTCGATCGATGCTCGCGTTTTAATGAAAGGAATGAAGTAACCTCGTTTTAGCATCGAATTAAATTAAATTAAATCGACTTAAATCGACGCGTGACCGTATTCATATTTGCTTCTGTCTGCGGATAGAACTAAACGAGACGGAAGAAGTACACCTATCCCTTGATTAGGCGAAAAATTCGTTCCTTGGGATATCGTGTAAATCGAAATCGTGGTTTTTCACACGTAAAACCGTAAAAATACAATTTATTACCATCAAATTTTTTATTACGTCTAAAAGATAAAAATTTAATTCCAATATTCAGAAAAATCTCCCAAGTCGATGAAACGTCGCTTCGACAAGTTTTGACGTAAAAGCTAGCGAGAAGATCAAGAATCTTCTTGGAGGATAGTTTGTCGAGTCGTTAAGCGTGGGGGTAAGCCAAAGGAACGACGAGAAGATCGAAAGGTCCGATGGACGGGTTAAAAAGTTGCGCGCAATGACACGCGCGTTACATACGAAATTTCATCGAAACGATGAAACCCAGATACGAAGACGCAGGTCCAAAGTGGAATCTCAATGAAGGCGAGAGTCACGCGTATTCTCGCAAATCGAGCAGCAAGCGATCGAAACGAGTCGAGCAAAAAAGTTTGCAGAAGGATCGAGAGGCATATGCGAGCGTTTTCTTTCCTTGAATTTAATCTCAAATCAAAGATTGGAATAAAGCCGGAATCACGTCACGTTCGTACGGCGTGTATCTCTTCGTCTTCGGACCACCTACGGGAAAAAGATGAATTACAAATCCACCGAAAACCCGTCCAAATCCTTGGCTTTGTACCTGCCCGTTCCTTTACCTGTTCGGTCGTTCGCCAAGGGAGCAAACTTTCCGACGTTTCGTTGAACGACAGCGATCGGAAGCGATATCGATTATCGTTGTATCGATTTATATCGAACGAATGTTAGGAACATAAGTTACGTCGATTCGACATTATTTTATTATTTTATTGCTATTTTACCAATTCGAAATTGAGACGCGTTAGCCGTAATCGATTTGCAGTCATTACACTCGTGATTTTATAATTTTGGCTATTAACCTTTTGCATGCTAGCGGTTATGTCTTTTGAAAAGTAGATATAAAGTTCTTGAATTTATCTACTATTTTCAGAAGTCAATAAAATGGAACGAAGTAAAGAGATTCGTTTGAACAATTTAAAAGTACAATTTTCTTTATCGAGAATGTTTTTACACGTGCAACGGATCGTATGTACGTAAAGACTGTGAAATCATTATCTTACACTTCGATGCTTGATTCACAAAATGTTAAGGCAATGCATCTACATATACTCGGAATCTTACTCGTAATGCGAAACAATTTTTTCCACAGGAATCAATGTAAAATAGGAAAAATTTATAATAATGTAATTCATTGTTTATAATATATCCTTTTTCACTAGAAAGTTGTCCAGAGAGATTTGTTTCTGCCTACGCTTCAAAATTTTGCGCGCATAGCTACTGCCTTATTAGGGCGATGCTTCTCAACGTACGATGTAACAGTTTCCCATGCTTTTAGCATCTCCTTTATTTCGCTGGAAGGTTGTTGCTCTGCTGAGGCTGTTATCTCCTCCTCCCCTCACGAAATACTCTCCACAAATTCTTGCCGTGACACAGAATTCAGCTCCATAAGCTCTTCGGTGGTCAGTTGCTGGCTATGATTTTCCACTAGCTCATCGATGCGTTGCTATCCACCTCTAGCCCCATAATCTTGACCAGAGACACAATCTCGTCAACTACCGGCTCCGCAGGCACTTGCTCAAACTCCTCGGAGTTGTGTTCGACAACGCTGCCCGGCCATAGCTTCTTCCATGCAGAAATAAGGATTCTCTTGTATCCTCGTCACTCGTTCTGCGAAACATC
>JAITYT010000044.1:712848-723655 GCA_025433975.1 Liostenogaster flavolineata
ATTCGTAGGAAAGAAAGAAGGAGTAAAAAATGCTGCTCTCGGTGCCGAGCGAGTTATTGAAGCGAGCAAAGGCGTCGAGCAGAGCGGAACGAAGCGTTCCTCCTGTTCCCGCGCGGTGCGTGGCGTCGGAAAAAAGGCGCGCGTAAGTGCGTACGAGGAGCATAAGTAGGCCACGGTGCTTTCACACGATAAGGCCTTATCGGAGCGTGCGCGTACGTGCGATATCGCGCCTCCCTCCGCCCTTTGCCCCTTCTCGTCGCCCAGACATCTTGCCAACGGTCTTGCATCGCGCTGCTCCTCTCGTCACGACGTTTTTCCTTCCTTCCTCTCGGTCGTTTCCTCCGCCTCGTCCTTTTTCATTTCCTCCGATTCTTTCGTTCTCAAGGACGCGCCGCTTCCGACACTCGATCGACCACGACGAGTTGTACAGACTCGTAAGTCGCTCGTGGTCTTCTCTCTGGAGGGAGGCTCGAGTCATCGCTGCGAGTAGCCTCGCTCTCGAAGAACATGTGTTTTTCGGTGACATAAGAACACCGAGAGCCACGCGTTCTTCCGACCGTAATTATCTTTTTCTCTTTTATCGTCCGCTCCATCGGCCTATTTGCCGTCAACGATTACCAAAGCCTTGTTGCATTTGGATTTGCTTGCGTATGTATTAGGTTGAGGAAGAAGTATAGCGCGTTTGTATGCATGGATGGCTTTAGGAAATATCCATCGGATCGTTTTGTACCGCGGCTGCGTTCGAAAGATTACGTTTCGGAGCACATTTTAAAAGAGGAGTTATTAAAATTGGTAGTTGCAGTCAAAAGTTATAATAATTTAAACACGAGTGAAATCACTTAGCAAATTCGATACATTTTACGATATCACTTCGATCGAGGTGATAACGCCACTCAGACTCGTGAAAAAAATTGTGATGTGTTCGCTCGATATCATTCTGGAGATTTTGACGTTAAGAATGCACCCTCGCTTTAGTCGACCAATTGTAAAAGATGTTGACGAAATCGTGAGAGAAATCAAAGAAAATGGACACATTGACCACAAAAAAAGCTCGATGTTTGGGTGGGTGCCACTCGAACTCACGAAGAAAAATTTGTGTTTCACTTTTGCGAAAGTTTGAAGAAACGAAACGAAACTGTGCCATTTTTGAAAAGATTGATCACGGGTGACGAAAAATGGATTGGATATAAGAATACTATTCGAAAAAGACCGTAGAACAAGGGAGGTAAACACCCGCAAAACACTGCGAAACCCGGATTGACGCCAAATGAAGTAATGCTGAGTGTTCGGTGGGATTAGAAGGGAATTGTGTGTTATAAAGTTTTGCCTCCTGGTCAAACGATTAATTCGAGTCTCTACTGTTAACAACTAACACGATTGAAGCAAGCAATCGAGGAGAAACTGCCAAAATTCGCCAATAGAAAGGGAATTGTCTTTCGCCATGATAACGCCGAGCTACATACTCCTTTGACGACCCGGCAAACACTTAGAGAGCTTGGCTGGGATGTTTCGATGCATCCACCATATAGCCCGTTCGGTTCCTGCAAATTCCCTTAACGATTTAAAATTGACGTCAAAAGAAAACCGCGGAATTCACCTGTCTCGGTTTATCACCGATGGAATAATGTTTTTACCCCGAAAATGGAAAAAAGTTATAAATCAAAATGGTTCGGTACTTGGTTCGATAAAGTTCATTCAAACGTAAGAAAAATGTTGAGAGAATTTACTGCTAGAACGCGCAATACTTTTCCCCGCATTGCCTGCGTGTATGTGTGTGTGTACACGTGCCCGTATGAACGTCGAGATTCAAAAATCGCGACATGGCGATGCGAGAGGCGACACGTAAAGTTCGTAATTTCGTTAAAGAGGAAAGGAGACTCCATTCGGAGATTTATCGTTTGGAAAGTCTAATTTCGAGAGTGATTCATGTTGCGCGCACAAATCGTTCTTGTTCATTCGTCTCTTTGTGCGACGTTATTTCCTACAATTTTTCATATCTTTCTTTTAGGACTGAATAATTCGTTTGTTCTACGACGAAGCTCGTCTCGACTTTCTCGCCTTATTCTCCAATTCATTCACCCATCACTCCGCTTTCCAGTACTCTCCTGATGTTAAATCGATGCATTTTCGATTTCGACGAGGTCTCTTTTATTCGTTCTTCGTCGAAACTCACCTTCTTTCTTTCGTTCGATTCGTTTCAGAATGGTCAAGTTGTCTGTTTGTTCTTCATCGAAACTCGCTTTGTTTTCTATCGATCGATGCATTTTCCACCTTCCACGCGATCTCTTTCATTCGATCCGATTCGTATGCGTGTGTGTACGTTTACGCGTATACTATCCTTCGTACCAACACGGAAGATAAAGTCCCTTCCCACGCGTGTAACACGACGATTTCTAAAGCCCGCGTGGCCACGTAAACGAGAGGATTTGTTCAAACCGAGCGTAGGATCCCCTTTCTTCGTTCTATTTTCCCTCTTCTCGTGTCACACCACCCAACGTTCTATCAAAACGAATGAAAAATCGCCTTAGAAGTACGATTGCATCGCAGATCGCAAGCGTTTCCGCAAAATACGGATTAGACTCGAAATCGACCGATCTTCGTTCAAATCATCTTGACGTACGTCGAATATTTCCTCGTTCTCTCCTTTTTACCGAGTAGCAAGAATTTCCTTGTAATTATCTCGCGAGATATCGATGTGGCTTTTTTCTCCTCGCATTCGTCGATGAAGCGACATTGGAAAACCGTCGAGTCGAGTCGAAGGAGGATCGAAGGAAACTACTTATGATGCATCGATTTGAAACTCGTCTTAAGGCGTCAATCAGCTAATGGCTGGACTTTCTTCTTGCGATGGGTAAATACTCGTCTACGACGTACAATAGATGTCGAGAGCGGCAGAGAGAAAGGACGAGACGGCGCGTAGAAAACGTCGGAAAGATATCATGATCCTTTTCTCATCTTCCTATTGATTTAGCATCGCTGATCGATTATCGTCCATTATTCAGCCGTACGAGGAAAATAAGCGGCGTTACGTAATAGCCAGGTAAACGCCGTGTTTCATATTTTTTTATCCTTAAGAACGACAATGGATGGACGGTTACTCGCGACGAATGCAATTTTTCGCCTAGATTGAAACGATAGAACTATTTAAATACGTGCAATAATTCCGATATCCGCCTCGAAAAACATCAACATCGTTCCCTTAATTCACGCGGGGTATCCGATCCACCGGTATCCACGTGAAATCGATTTACACGAGTGAAAATTGCATAAATAGAGTCTCTCGATAGAAAAGAAAAAATATTGGAAATAAAAGCTTATACGCATAAGTGTTAGAAATACGTGTTTATTTAAAATAAACTTAAAAATAAATTTTATTCTTATATCATACATCACTGTCGCGTTCCAACGTCACTGAATAGGTTAAACTATAGATTCGTAAGTTTTAAATTATTCCTAGAAAAATATATTTTCTGGTCGAAAATTTTAACTAGACCGAAATTTCTATGGAAAAGGTGGAGGTTACTCATTTCCTACCAGGCAAGGTAACACGCTGCTTCGAACGTGTTCCACTGTCTTCTCGTTCTATTCTATCTTCTTAGCCGATGGATATTCTAAATGTCGTCCACAAAAGGGCTCGCTTAACCCTTGTAAGCTGTAAGTTCGTGTCCATCGAAGAAGGTACAAGAACACTTTTCATTTATACGACTCTTGCCTCACTATTAGGCTTTACGAGGTCAAGAGTTCGATTTCATACTAAAGGTAAAAGAGAGAGAGAGAGAGAATGCGAAGAAGCCAATTTCAAGGGACGCGTCTCCGTATAGAAACTCGAGCGAGTTTCGAGGCGGTTGTCGCGCTTGCGAATCGTCGATCTATGAAAATCTTTTCGAAGAATCGAAGAAATCATCGCGATAATGTATTCGAGATGACGCCAACTTTGCTCATGCTCTACGAGACACTGTAATACACTCGATTGAACGTCTTCCATCGTCTTTCTCGCTCGATTCCACCCTTCTGTAGATCGAAGGGGTGACCTTACCACCGGCAGTCGTAAGTTCGTGTCCTTCGAAGAAGGTACAAAAACACTTTTCGTTTATACGACTCTCGCCTCGCTAATAGGCCTTTACGATGTTAAGAGTTTGGCCTCCAAGCAAAGGTTCGTTGGTGTATGTATGTGTGCGAGCAAGGGGGGAAAAAGGAGCCAGTTCGAATGGACGAGTTTCCTCGCATTTCGGTAGAGAATCGAGCGAGTTTCGAGGCGGATTGGCCACCATCGCGAAGAAAACTTTCGAAAGGCCAGTTCGGCTTTATGGTTACGCGATGCCGAGAGAATTTCCTGCCGGTATTCGTGGGATGATCCATTCTTTGTTGCCGCCATTTTCCCCCAAGGTTAATCCGTTCGAATTCGTAATATGGCGCAAAGTCCATCCGACTAAATTCGTTCTCAATGACCTTGCGGAATATCTCGAGCCGATAAACGACGAGGCAGGCAAAATTTTCTTTGGCTTTGCCCTAAATCCAGCGCAGGCCACGCGCGATTTCGATCGCTTAGGCGTTTATTTCGATCGGACGATTTTCTTTCAAGCGAACGACGTTTGCTTGGAGTCGCTTCGTTTCCACCTTCGTCGGTTTAATCGATTCAGAGGAAGAGCACTCGATTCTTTGCGAACGGGACGATTCCGTGGAATCGAGCTGCCATAGCGTTAGTCGTTTGAAATTGCCTCCGCACGTTTCTGCACAAACGCTATTTTATTCTTCAAACATCGAAGATTCTTTGTAGGAGTAATTTAACCCTTTGCACTCGAGAGATGCCTCTCATTCACCACACGACTCGATGCAATAACTCGAGAGGCGCCTGGTAATTAGAGAGAGATCTGCCTAATTAATTATAATAATATAAAGCGGAAGGACAAAAAGTTACTTAAACACTTGGAATTTATAAAAATTTTAGTAGACCAGTTGAAAGGAGATTTTTGATAGATGCGAGATGGAGCTTCGACATCGAGTTCCAATTACGAAGAAATCAGGTGTAATAAAAAGCTTCGTGCGATTCTCACATACTCAGAAAGCGACCGTAAGGTTTGTTCCTATCGAAAAAAATACGGGATGCACCCTGGCGAATGCATCATAAATTGTCAGACGAAACAAAAATACAGAGACTGACATTACAAAATTCTATTTGTAAAGGTGTGAATATAGATAACGTATTAAAACGTAACGTTTTTGTAAGTTAATTTCTGTATAAACCCATGTTATGTGGCCTGTAAGGTACTCGTTACTATGCGTAAAATCGTCTCGAGTTGCTAACTCGTCTGACCGAAAAAGTTCATTCGTTTATTTAACCCTTTGCACTCCGAACCATTCTGGACGTTAGCTACCAGCTACTCGGTGCCACTTTGAGGCAGAAACGTACACTTACAAACCCTCATATTATTCAGTATACTTTTGGAGCCAAGTAACGTGATATTGGACTTATATGAATCAGTTGATATGGAGAAATATATATGTGCAAAAAAAATCAATATTTTATCTTTTATAATTTTGTACAGTATGATAAACTTTGAAACATTCCCCGGTATGCATTGCAGGCTGATTTGTGCACGTTTGGCAATAATAAGTAGTTTGACGTCTTCCACTAGCTGTTTTTCTGTCAGAACAAACAATACAATCCCGTTTTCTTTCTCCCTCGTCGGGAATGTGTAGCTTATTAATCAGTCTATTGTCCGCCGAAAATATACTACAATAAAACCCGCTGACATTTTTTTTGTATATCTTAATAATTTCACCATATTTTGATTTGATTTCTTGTGCCATTTCAAGAGAAAACTTCAGAGCAACATGCATTTCTCGTAAAGTTGTGCTGGAATAAGTTAATTCTCCGTAATTACTAATAAATTTTAATGTCCCCTGAGAGGGGACAGCGGAGTGCAAAGGGTTAAAAAATTTCTTTTTTCGGAATTTGTCAGTTGTTTCACGCACGAATATGTGATCTGCGCAGGACACATAGATGCGCAGACACATTTGCTTCTCATTTTCCGACATCACCCTCGTATCAACCCCTTGCCCTACCCGCTACCTACCAATTGCTCGGGAAACGGTCGCGTTTCGAGCCATTGAGCTGTTTGGACATGTGCCAGAACTTGCGCAAAATGTATGCGTCTTATGACAAGTGTATGTCGGTGTAACGAAAGGAATCGTGAAAGAACAGACAACGTTCGGGCACAACCAATAATTTTAAAATGTCTGGGAAGTAAAGAGTCCGAACGAAGTACCACGAGGCAGTCTCGTTCTTATCGTTTACGGCCCAAATTCCCCCCCACGAGTCTCACTCGTCGTCGTAAGCCAAGGGGTTAATTCACCTTCGCTTCGATCGAATTAATCTCACGAGGAAATATCCTGGAAATAAAGAAAAGGATCAGGAATACCGTCGACGAGGAGCCAATCGAGCGATACGAATCGACTCGCATTCCATCGGATGCAACGCATCGATGATCTCGATCGGCGGAGAGACCGAGGCAACGTAGATCGTTCCTTTCCTCCCCTCGTGCCGCGATAAAACAACGAACGTTAAGATGGCCGCGCGCGGAGAATCATCGCAATCGGCACTCGAAGCGAAATTCGCGAGAATAATAGAGACGCTCGGTGCGTCCCTGGACCGCATCGACGCGTTAACTCGACGTACAAATAACAATGCGAAGACCTTGAGAGCGCAATGGTGCAAGGCATCGAATGTAAAACGTTCGCATAACGTTATGACGTTACATAATGATCCGTAATGCGACTGCAATGCCGCGTATATGTGAGCGCGCGCGTGCGAGAGTGTACGCACACAATGCCAGGTGAAAGATCACGATCGTTTAGAAAAAGAGCGGGAAGGTGCGTGTGGGACGTTTTAATAGCGCGTCGGTCAAGATGACGAAAGATGGCGACGCCACTTCGCGTTAGGATCGATCGTACGCGGTTAAAAGGAGACTCTTTCGAAGGATCGACCATCATTCGTGCGTTTTCCTTTCCTTTCAGCCTGCTTTTGGGGAGAAGGAATGGAATTAATCGCGACACGGAGGATAATTTTGCGAATTTCGTGAATTCCACGAAGAACGATGAAGGCACGAGACGTCAACTTTTTCGCCATTGTTATGAATGAAGTTGGCTCGACGAACTCCTTTAAACACGTTCGTTCGAAGGTATCGAAACTACGAGCGATCGATTGGTGTGGACGCGAGTTTCGAGAAATCATCGACTGATTGACGAAAGTATGCGACTGCCGCTGCATCTCGATGCGACACGACTTCGCCTAACTCGCGAGCAGTTAGTGACAGTTTGATAACTGGCGGCTCCCTCCTCCTTTTCTTCTACGTGCCTTCGAATAAGTAGCGAGTTCGAGAGCAGTGAATGGCCATTTTACGGAGCGACTAGCGCATGAAACTTTTTTCCAAGCATGACGGCGATATGCGTCTCTTCTACCTCGTATTTCGCATTTCGCATTTCGAAGATGCATCTTGCGTTATTCCTAGTGTGCGGAAGGTTATCAAGAACATCTATTTTTAAACGTTGAAACTCGACATACGCTGAAAGTGCCATGCCGTTCGTCACCAACCAACATTTTTCCATTCGCTTCGACTTTTTCTTGACGATTGTGACGTTAGGTTATGTAACACCTTGTCATCGTACGTCACATCGAAGGGAGGATGTAAAGAATGTCTGCAACTGACAGAGAGCAGTGAATAGAACTGACTCATTAATTAATCGACACCTTGTCATCGAGTTCGAAGCATATTTCGAACGTGCGTGCGAATCCAATACGATATTTTAATCTGACCATTTTCTGATTATTTTATTTTAAATTCAGATCATTAGTGTAAATAGATAATGCATTTTAGACGTGTTTTTAACGTGCTTTGTTATAACTTTAGGCATTTCAATCGATTCTATATTTTCGTGTTAATTTTCAAAAAAAAAAAAAAATGCCGATTGTCGGTACTTCTGAAACCATTGACGTCATCAAGACGGTAATAGTTGTAGAATAAAAATCCTCGAGTTTCCAAGCCTCGTAATTTGTTTTGTTTCGCACAAAGCTCGCCCACCTATCGAAATGTTTTCGCTCGTTTAACCAGCTACGACGCCGCTTCTTCCTTTTCTCGAGTTCGCGCAACGCAGTTGTCGATGGTGATTACGTCAACGCCGCGCGGATTTTTCTTCTATTTTCCTTTCAGAGTTCCCATCGTCTCCGGCCGACCATTGTCTTCCGAAAGAAGAAGGCCTCTTTACGGACGCGGATGATTTTTTTTTCTTTTTCTTACCTTCACGCGTTTCTGCCCGCATCCGGTCGGTATCCGACCGAATTCATCGTCGCGACTCGTCGTTGGAAAGTCTACGGTCGTTATTGCGTCGTTAACGACGACATTTTTCTCGTCGTTTGTATTCTCGTGCTATTGTGAAAATAGCGAATAATTCCAACGCACAGGTCGAAATCTGCGAATTTGAAAATAAGCCGCTGCTCATTCCGTTCGTTTTGTTCTAAGTTTTCCTTTCGCTCCTTCTTCCTACCTCTGATCTCGATGCATTCGACGAATCAATAGAAGTAAATGCAGCAATTCAGTTTCTTCGTAATATTAACGAAATCGATTTATTTTCACTCCCGTGAGTAAGGCAGCGCTTCTCCCTTTCAGTCGGTAAAAGTTTCGGTATTTTCCCACGAGAAATTTCCTATTCTCACCTCAACGAGGGGTAAGATCGTACCTCTTCGACGCATCTTTAAAATTTTAGTCTGCATCATTTCGATCCATTGTCGATTCAAAAGAAAGTAAACGCAGCAAAAGCAAAGGAGCAGATTCGTTATGTCGGGCGCCAGACAACATTTTTTCTCTTAATGTCTAAAATCCTCTAAATGTTAACTGAAAAAAAAGAGGGGAAAAAATTAACAAAACTGAAGCGTACAAAGTATCAGATTGGTACATATGTAACGTCGGATTTTCTTTACATGTGAACGTTTGTCTCCCTGTTTTCGTTACACTTTTGTTTTCGGCACAACTTCGTTTATAGTCGTACTATCCATTGCCAGAGTCACGCGTTAACAAAGAAGATTTTCTCAAAAGTGTTCCATTTTGTTATTTGTTTTGAATTTCGAAAGGATATAAATTCAATCGATATTCGTGTAATTTTTTTTTACGAGTATAAATTTGGTAATAATACTGAAAAAGTTGCACGCAATAGAAATTAGGCGTTTGGAGAAAAATACCGTTAACGACCGAAAAGTGCAGCGTTAGTTCGAAAAATTTCGGTCTGGTGATTTTTCTCTACGAAATGAACCGCGTGGAAGACTCGAAACATCTGTGAAAAATGATGCTCTGAAAGCATCGGTAGAAACGAATCCAACTGTATCCAGAAGAAAACTTGCTACCAGAATGCAAGTTGACCATACAGCAATATTGCGACACCTTTCTGAAATTGGCAAGACGAAAGAAATGGATGAGTGGGTTTCGCGCCAAGTAACCGAGCGATACTTCTCCACGACAACGTTCGGCCGTATACGTCGTACAAAACAATTGCAAAATTAAATGAATTAAGATATGAAATTTTGCAGCACCCATCCGATTCATCGGATCTTTCGCCAACCGTCTTTCATTTTTTTTTAAATATTTAGAACAGTTTTTACGGGCTAAACGGTATGTAAATGAAGACAATCTGAAAAATGCCATATCAGAGTTTACCGATTCCACAGAAAAGTGTATCGAAGGAAACGGAGCATATTCTGATTAAATAAACAGCTTTTGAAAAAAGATACGCAGTTTCATATATATTCGTTTAAAAATCGACATTTCATACGCACCAAGCTACACGAGAATCGAAGAAACCGTAGGATACTTCTCGGCCGAATTTGAAACGAATTTATTCCATCTATCGAATATGTATATAATTGGACCATGCCGCCATGGGGCATTACCACAAAAAAAATCAAAGTGTCGTGGCAAGCGCGAAGCGACGATCGATCGTTCGGCTCGTAAAAGACGCGCATCGAGGCGTCGGAGGCTGCGGCGATGACGAGGACGACCACGACCACGACAACGGCTAACAGCGTGCGTTTCTTCGAAGCGTTGTACGTGCAAAGTAGAAGGTTACCGCATGACATCAGCCAAGTGCTATTACTACACTCTATTACTTCGTTCTGCGCGATGATAGCACAATCGCATTTTCTTCCATTACCGAGAGTAATGGTTCGTACGATGGTCGACGCGCGCGGATACGGGCCACCTTCGAGTAGCTTACAAGCGTCGCGCCATCCGCGCGCGATATCCAACCGATCGATCGGAATCGAGACGACGAGACTCTGGATGAATGGCGAACATTTTGCTCCCTCCTGTCGTGCGATTCTCTCCATTCCGTGACGTAGGAAGGACCAAAAGACTCGCTCGTGTCGATTCGAGGTCGAATCGACTTCCGATCTCGCAATCGACACGCACGCGATCGCGAGTAACTCGGCCGACGAAAGATATCGTATGAGCCGTTCAGTGGACACATCGATTAACTCCGTAAAAGAAAAAGCGGAGAAACGCGATGAAATTAGGAACGTTGCTTTATAAAATTCCTTTTATAACATAAATTCAAACGAATATTTATCGTTATCGTTTAGCGCCTGCTACCGAATACGAGTCGTTTATTACAACGAGTTACGTTAGAATACGAAGTCAGTCAAAATGGCTTCTGAAATAAATGATTTATTGTCCAGTGGCCAGAACAATTTTGTCGATCTTTATTATTTGGGAATTTTATTATAAATATAAAAAGCTATGACTATACCAAGTGCTTCGAC
>JAITYT010000044.1:830120-841638 GCA_025433975.1 Liostenogaster flavolineata
CTTCGCTCGTCTCCTCTCTCTCTCAAGGATCTATTCCTCGGCTCTTTGGTGACCAGATGTCAAACCACGGACGGTTCACGGCCGTAACACGGTTGTGCGGAAGGACCTACCCTAGAAGGACGAATGTGTGTGGTGTCTGTGCGTGTGAAGAGAAGAGAGGGGATGAATAGATGTACGAGAAAAGATGCAGAGCGTTAGAGGCATGAGTAGAGTTAGAGCGAGAGTAAAGAGAATCACGAACCAGAGTACGTGAGAGTTCGTTAGCCGGTTAGTTAATCGAGCAGTGAGTTAGCCTTTTAGTTAGTCGGGCAGTTAGTTAGTTAGTCTGTTAGTCGGACGGTCAGTTAGTTACTGAATGAGAGAATCAGTTTGTGAGTAAGAGTATAGCGAGTACCAATCTGGAATAAAGGAGCAAGCGTAAATCTGGTTAGCCCATAAGAAGGTGATGAAATATAGTCATTATTATTATTATCATCGAAAGTGTCTTTAATCAATACCCCACATACCCGGAAAACCACGATTCCTACAAAATTATATTTTGCAATTTTGAGTGACACTTTCTTTGTTTAATAAAGTTAAACGTTACATTACAAAATAATGGTTTACTTCCTGGTCCTCTAAATAATTCCTAAAGTAATTCGAACCTTTCGAAAATATAATTCCTATGTAGACGCAATCTATATAGGATAATTCACATGGTTTCATTTACCTCGCAAAATAACCGGACGCGATTTTTTCAAAGTTCTCACAGTTTTAAAGGTTAATTCGTTAGAACGAAAAATTGCAACTTCGAAAATCTCGAATGTTTTCTACCGCGTTTCATAAAGCCGGTTTAAAACGAAGTTACGTGTCGCGAACGCTCCCTGTGATAGAGGGGGGAGGTGACAAAAGAAGATAAAAGGGAACAAAAGGAAGGAGAAAAAGGAAGAGATGCTATAAAAGGAACGATTAAAAAGATTCAATTATCCACGGAAGAAAAAACGTCGTACAAATCCTTAATTGTCTCGACGATGCGTAGTTTTCCCGCGAGACGATCTCCCCTCCACCCTCTGCCGCTCGTTCCAGCCGCGAAGAGACGTTGTTACTCTTGTTTCGTGCTAACCGTATCTTTCGACGACAATCTCGATAATTAAAAACGATGCGACGGTCGGTCGTTGCAGTTTAAGAACGACGCCATGAACGCTGGCGAAAATTCCACTCGAAGGAATCGTCGTGTATCTCCCACGAGAGAGTCGCCTATAAAGATCGAGAAAGAAAGAAGACGCGTACCTTTTAAAGACGCTCGTTCCTCGTTCTACCCACGTCGTCTTAAATTTCAAAGAGCGCGTTCGGCTTACTTCTTATTTCGCTTTTCCCCTCGACCAAAATCGAGCCACCGCCATTTTGTCTCACTTGTTTTCCCGCCATAATTATCTTCGATTTTATCGAAGATATCGAATATCGATCGAGGAGATCGAACGTCGACCAATTAGAAGACGCACGCCATGTTCGCGTTGCTCGAGAGTTAATTTTATAAAAACATTGTTTATTTTATTAGTCTAATCGATTACTTTTCCTCCACCGTGAGATTTTAAGTCAGTCGCGTTTTTTCTCAATTTGTCAAGACGTTCGCGTTCCGTTAAACAACGTGCTTTACCGAGAATCTTAACCTCCGTAACAAAAAGAATACGAACGTAATACCGAAAATTCGTCGATCCACCTCAAAATCGTATCATAATAAGTCCCTAATTCGGGAAATCGCGTTTCCTCTGCGGCATACGCCTTGAAAGCAGCGTAAAATCGACGCGAGAGACAGAGAAATATGGACGGCAGGGCTAATCGATTCAAAACGAAGAAACTTTCGACAGGCGCGAAACAACGACGAATCGGAGAACTCGATCGAATGCGTATTTCTCTCGCGCGTCGCGTTGCTGAGTCCTGTGCACAGTGGTAGCCCCGGTGGTGGGGGTAACGCAGAGCGGCGTAGTGCGAGAGCGCCTTAAAACGCGATCGGCCGTCTCTCTCGTGGGTGGATGGCTCGGGAGCGGCGACGACTCGGCTCGTGCGCGTCCGCCGACGCTCGGCCGCCTTCGGGCAACCTCGGCTCGGCGAGCCTGCGACGACCCCGCACGACCCATGGCTGCCTGAGCGCACAACTGGTCGTGGCTTTCACGAGGCAACCACGTTCCAACGGCGTCGGACCGCGCGCTTCTTCTCTCTGTCTCTCTCGCGCGCACGTTTTCCTTCGATTCTTTCTCTCCCTCCCACCCACTGTATCTCCGCAAGAGCGTCGTCGTTGTTGTCGTCGATCGCGCTTTTTTCGGAATCGCGTCGAGTCGTGTTTTCCTCGTTGTCTCGCGCGTGTGAGAGCGAGTGGGAGAGAGCGCGAGCGTTTAGCTGTCAAATTGTGCTCGTCGCGTCCTTCCGTCGTCGAAAGGACGATCCTGCCAGAACCATGAGGACGACGAGAACGATGCATCGCCACGGACAAGGGGGACGATAATAAGAGAACGGAGGATCGATAGCACGCCACTGCCACGTGCATCGAGTCACGAGATGAGTTCCAGGACACTTGGAGCACTCTGAGGAGGGACTGATTTTTTAAATCTTTGAGAGGTCACTACATTTCGATTTCTGAGAAGGCCGCGAAGTTTTGGAGGTAGGATCGTTGCACTGACAGACGAGTACGCCGCTGTCACGTCAATCGACTCACGAGATGAGTTCCAGGACGCTTGAAGCACTCTAGAATGGGACTGATTTTCGATCTTTGAGAATTTCTGATAGTATTCAACGACGTGCTTGCATCGAATCACGAGATGAGGCCTACGTCACTCGGGGCACTCTAAAACAGGACTGAATTTCGACCTTCGAGAAGGCTTGAAAGTATTAAACACAGATTGGAGGAAGATAGACGAGGACACTAGCGTGCACGTGGCGCGTCGTCGAAACGATGCCGCTGTCGTTGCCGCTCTTGACGACCACCACGACAACGACCACGACGACGAGCACGTTGGGGACGTTGCTGTTGCTGTTCTTCGGTCTGCTGGTGCAGCCCAGCGCGGGATACTTCAACCTGTTCCTCAGTCAGGCCGAGGTTCGAAAACTCATGGGTGAGTATTTCGCCTTTTCGAAATATGCGGAGTAGTATCATGTCGTTCGATCGACGATCATCTTGCGTTGGTCACGCGCTTGTTTATGCAATTGGCTAAGCGAACGCGCGACTCGATTGAACCAACGACGTTCGAACTGCTTCCAGGGTATTCGTAATCTTTTGGAGCGGAGGGCCTTCTGGGCTCTTGATAAGACTCCGTAAGACAGGCGCACAATTAGTCGATTGATACGCACTCGACCGACCTTTTGTTTCTCTTTCTAAGCAGAAATTGCATTGAAAGGCGCTACGTTAGCGCGAACGTGCGTTGTTTGTCTAATCCTGTGCGTCAGTCTCTGGAAATTATTGCTCTAAGTAAATGACGAATGATAGATTCGAAAAGAGCGTTTAGTTTCCTTTCGTAATTTTCATCATTTTCCGTCATGCTTGCATCGAAACGAAGCGCAAAGAAATAAATAAGTCAGTTCCGGAAGGAAGAAGAGGGCAGAAATTCAAAGAAATGTCAGGCAGCTGGTTGGCAAATAAAAAATATTTCCAAGCATCGTTCGATCGATTCCTTGAAAAATCGTGACTCAATTTCTCTCTATCCGGCCTTTGAATTCTTAACACTCCCAAAACCGTGAAAGCTCCAAACGGAAGAAATTCCAAGGGAAAAAAGGCAGGATCATAGCGAGCTGCGAGAGCAGGAGGCGATGTTGCGTGCGAGCGTCGCGACTGTGTGGAGTCGAGAGTCGAGAGGACAACCTTTTATCGTGCTCCAGCGTCGCGTTAAAGGAGCCAGACTTCCTCTCAAATTACGGTGGGAAAGCGTCAAAGCTTCCTCCGCGTTTCTCTCGGCGCGGTCGATTGCCACGTCGACGTCCCCCGTTGTTAACAACAAACGACTTCCAACGACTTTCGTTTGCAAAGACGACTAGCGATTAGCGTCAAATCTGGCGGAACTTCCTCGTGTCAACTCGTTTCGTCAAAAAAAACGATGGAGGAATTCCTGTTTTAAGAGGCGCGGGATCGAACGAACGAATCTTCGATGCTTCATCATCCCTCGTTTCATCCAAAAGATGACAAAATTCTTTTCCTGAGAACCACGAGATCGAAAAAATGAATTTTTGATGTTTCACATTTCTTGTTTTATCCAAAAGACGAGAAAATTCTTTTTTCTAAGAAGTGCGAGGTCGAACGAACGAATTTTCGATGCGTCGTCGTCGCACGTTTTATCCAAAAAATAACAAAAATCTTTCCCTAAGAACTGCGAGATCGAAAAAATGAAATCTCGATGCTTCATATCTCTCGTTTTATCCAAAAGATGATAAAATTCTTTTTCTAAATGAACATTGCACGCGTTTCTTATCGATAATGATTCATTGCTTGGTTCGTTGCGAAAAGAATGAAAAAAAAATCAAAAAGAAGACCACTGGTCGTCTTCGTCGTGAATTACGATTAATCGTAAATATCGGTCGATGAATAATTCACGAATCGAAAGAAGGTAGGTTGAGATTCGATGGGAGGATCGTTGACATAGGGAGGATGACCGTCGATTAATTTTGGAGTGTTCGGGCGAAGAATTAATCGGTAATTGAAAATGCATTTTGATGATATACGAACTCCTTATTTTAGTGTTAAAATCGTGGCGCATGTCGTCAGCCGCGTGCACGTCGAGGTAGAAAGGAGGAGAAAGAAGAGAGAGAAGGAGGAACGTTCATCGACGGCAACTGGCCACATCGCGGAGGTCCGAACTGGCTAATGAATAATTATTATCACGTCACACCATTCACGCGGTCCTTCCACTACCTTAACGGTGTAATTGAACCTCCATTGCCGGTCGACGTGTAATCATTGACCGTCTTACGATGAATCGGACGACGTGCTGAAAACATTCGGGCAGGTGAATCGACGAGCGCCATCACGTCGATTTAAATTGTCTGCCGATGAGAGAGAGAGAGAGAGAAGAGACGAACGATTTTACACGCGCTCTTCCAACATTTTCCTCTTTTTTCTCTTTTTTCCGAATTATATCGAACACGGTGCTCCAACGAAGATTTTTGCCCGTTTAGAGACGAACAAGAATAAATCGAGCATCGATCAACGAAATTGCCTCTCGAAACTTTTTGATCGATCGTCGCTTTACAAAGAAATTTTTCAAGTTCGAAGTCGACAAAATTCTTTCGACCATCTTTCCTCGTACAACCGCGCGCGCAACGATTGATTGCGTCGTGAGGGAGACGAGCAGGTCTCGTTGCTCCTCCTTTATCGACGGCAGCATCGAGGCTGCCAAGTCTTTCGACCGCCGAATAAATCCAATGGACGTGGAAGGATTTCGATAAGAAGCGCGATAACCGATAAACTCGAACTCGTATGATCCCATGTACGTTGGTCTCTGCCCGTTCCTCTACCTTGCGCGATATTTCTTATCCCCTGCAAATCCTCTTCACGGATGCGCGCCTTCCTTCTTGAACGTCTCGATGCTAGATGATAAGACGCAATACATCCTACGGATATCCACTTCCACCGATTTACAATTCCGTAATTTAAGAGGCTTAGACCGCCTCTTTTCGACTCCACTCTCGACTCTCCTCGAGTATCTACAAATCGGATTGCTCGGAGCTGCTCGCTCCTCTTCGAATCGCTTCGAAAATCGTTCGAGATCGAATCGATATTCCCGCGTTAGCATAGGACTCCGTTTACCTAGAGTTTCATTAATTCCTTGTCTCCGATTTTTAAACTCCGTTCGACGATTTCTTCCGAGTGCCGTTTATCTCAGTGCTGTCTCTTGCCAGAATCGAACGTCGACTCAGCTTCGCCTTTCTTCGATATTTTCCGAAAGAAGCCAATCGACAAAATCGCAAGCTGTTTGCATCGTCGTGGACTTCTGTCACTCACCAACATTCTCTTTAGTTCCTGTCGGTGAAACCTTAATTTGGAATATTGCGTTACTTTGCACGATGGTGACACATTACCCCAAATCAGTGGAACGTTCAGAATTAAACTTCTTGGAATGCTGATTTAAATAATGACGAGCATTGTTCGCATCATCGTGGGCTTCTATAACTGAACACCACTGACTTTTGTTTGTAATTTCTTTCGATGAATCCAATTGCTGCCTAATCCGAACGAATATTTCAACCTTACCTGGAAAAATCACATTGCTTTCTCAATGGTGATACATTACAGCCGATCATGAATACTCATGAAATGAAAAGCCCCAAACTGGTGGAACGTTCAGAATTAAACCTCTTGGAATGCCGATTAAAATAATGACGGGCATTGTTCGCATCATAGTGGACTTTTATGATTTTTGTTTAGAATTTCTTTCGATGAAACCAATTGTCGCCTAATCCGAACGAATATCACGTTGCTTTATCAATGGCGATACATTACAGCCAATCATGAATACCCATAAAACGAAATGATCCAAATTAGTGAAACGTTCGACATTAAACCTCTTCGAACATTGATTGAAATAACGACGGGCATTTGCGAGAGGACCAACTGAGTTCAACGTATCGTGTGACTAGGGAAGTTTACTTGTCTCTCGATATTTCACCTGGTTATTATCAGAGAAACAGGGGAAGACAGAGAAACTCGGAGGTTAGAAAGTGTCATTCGTAACACGACGACCTCGACGTGGCAGCCGAAAATGCGCATCGAAGCGCGAGAACGACGCATACATCAAAGTCACGACGGCTAGACTGGCAAGAGATAATTGGAAGCGGCGACAAGCGACTCCCTTCCTTCCTTCCTTCCGTTCTTCTTGCCCCCTTTTTCTCTCCGCCTTTCCTTTCAGCTTCTTCCTCCTTCTCCTCCTCCATCGTGCGATTTTAGCTAGTTGGAATCGGCAGTAACTCTCTCTCTCTCCCCCCTGGTTAGGAATCAAGCCTCGGCCGGTTGCGCACGAATCGCTCTACCGGAAGCGGGTTGAAGCGGGTTGATGCGAACTTTCCAATATTTCCTCGATAATTTCCACGACGGCGGATAATTGGTTCGCGGTCCGTTGATCCGCGAAAAGCATTCGGCTGGTTGCCTTTCCGTCGTACGGAAGGGTGACACCTGAATCGGTGAGCGCACTCGCGCGCGATAACGCCTCGCCCAGACTCGATAAACGAAGAGACGCTCTTAACAATCTCGACTCCCTCGAGATAAATAGAGATAGAGATAGAGATAGAGAGAGAAAGAGAGACAGACAGAAAGGCGCCAACTACGTTTCGTCGATCGAAAAAGCCACATTGTCTTGGTGCTGTCGATTTGTCGGTTGGAACGATTGCATTTCCCTGCCTTCCGTGAAAAGATTAATTCGCGAACACGGCCGAATCGCTGCAATACACCTACCGATAAGACGAGTCTTCGTTCTGAATTCTAGTTTGAAAGAGTTCGTTTGAGGCAGGCTCCGGGGAGTTTCTATGGGTAAAATAGTCCAGCAAAATTCGCTCGAAGCGGTAGGTTGGCGTAAATCAATCCAGCTTGAATCCCACGCACGTTCATCCATCATGTTGAAAATACCTGAAAGTGTACTGGTGAACGGCAAACTGGCGTTGGTCGATCTCGTTTCGTTGTATGACGTGTCGACTCTACGGGGGCGTGGCAACAGCGACTACCGTACCCATCCGTATCCACTTAAAAATTAACTCGCAAGGAAAGTAAACACTCTATCAACAGGGCCAGGGATGGAAGATTAAAATAGGCCTCGAGGTAGGGGGAGGGGAGGAGTAGCGTTTTAACGCGTAATTCCTCGCGAATAAACGAAGGCTAGATCCCCTACAAATTACGAAGGAAATACGAAGGCGAGGGAGGGACGTCTTCTCAGGACGACGCTTCGCTCGACGGCTTTCCGAGACCCGTCCTTCCCCCTGGGCTCCAGTCGCGCCGTAGGTAGCGTAGCTAGCCACGACAGGCCCCAATAAAATATTATAACGAGGTCCTTGTTAAACGTCGGTGGCGTGGGGCGCGTAGAGCCGCGGGACCGGCTCTCTAGTTTGTTTAGACACCGAATAATCGACGGCAGTTTTCTTGCTACTACTACCACTCCTCCTCTTTTTCCTCTCCTTCTCTTCTCCTATCTTTCTTACCTGTCCGCCTGTCTATCTATACAGACGCGTTACCACACACACACACAAGTACATCGTTTTCGTTCCACTCGAACCTTTCGTAAATGGCGTCGTTTCTTCCGTTGGACCCCGTGTCTCGTGGACGAGAAATTGCCTCTGTAGAAAGACGAGCCAACGACGTAATAACTCGCGCCTCTCCTTCGATCGTGGAGCTCGAATTGCCTGAGGCAAGTTACACACGTACGGAAGATCTAACGAGGTGATTCTTCGACGAGAAGCTAAACGGTGGTAGCTGGGAGGATGCCCGATGGAAACCTGAAATTTCGGCGTTATCTGCTGGGACCGTGGTCCTCTACAAGGCTGCCGGCACCTCCGGATGGTGCAACATCCACCAAAGGATAAGATAAGCCCGAATTCCAACATCGCGAATCCGAACTGTCCTATTGCAACGGAACTACGTGGGTGTGCTCTCGACCGACTACTTGGGGCAAGTACGACGACGAGCCTTATCTTCCTACATTCCTCCTGTTCGACGGAATCGCAAAACGAAAAAGTTGTTCCTCCTCGATAAAGTGATCGGATGTTCTGAACTTTAACCTTTTCTCTAAAATATAATTTGATTGGACAAAATCCAAAAGATCGTTCGAGTAAAAACGATGAAGAAAGTAAATTATTGAACAAATTGTGTACCAGAACTAGTCCTAGGACTACCAGGACTAGTCAAAGAAACTGAAATAATGCTCGACCGTTACTTTTTTTTTCAGGTTACTTCGTTTGAACTAACGTGAACGATTGTGACTGACACGATTTTGATCGTGGAATCAGTTACGTTTTGCGAAATTTGTTAGGAGTTCTCGAGAGATAAAAGTACGTCGTTTTCTGACACGAAGAAGATAACTTTGAAAGTGTTTTTCAATTTTCGTATCGCAATATTGTTAAAAAAGGAAGAAAGATGAAGCGATTAGCGAGTCGCAAGAAGAAATATCGCTAAAAAAGCTAGAAAAAAGATGGATACGATCGATATCGAGGATCCTTCTCGATCTCTCGACAATTTCAACGTCGTCCGCATATCCACAGGCGTACTTCCGCCACCTCTGAAACGCGATCGATGCCGTTCGCTCGATTGCTTCGTGAAAAGCGAACAAAGAGGACTCGACGATGAGGAGGCAGAGCGACGAGGTGGGGAGGCGATTTTGTACCGCGTGCCTCTTCGTAAAATTGAAGTCGCGTCCAATTTCGAATGCGTCAAAGGCTCCCACTGATACACGGTAACCGTCCGTCGAAAGTCCGTGTCAAAACACGAAAACATCCTGGGTTACGGGACGAGTTCGAGTCCCAAAGGCAGTTTCCTTGGCGCAGGCGCGAGAGACGGGCTTGGGCTACGACCTTAGCTAGTTAGGGCCTGACAGGCCCATCCCGATGTCGCGGGGGGAAGTGGGGTCGCCTCAAAGGTTCCGCCGGGGCCCCGTGAAACCGTTTATGCACGGACAGTGGCGTAGGAACCGTTTTTCTCCGTTGGCTCCCGATGTTGGAAGAACGATAATCGTCCTCGAACGAAAGACAAGAGACTCGATAAGGATCGATGTTACGCGTCGTTGTAATACGTAAATGCAATTTATTCGCGGAAGAAGTTTCTTGCTTCGAAAGGATTCTGCTAAACGGAGATCGTTAAATCTTCTCAATAAAAATTAGGTTATGGAAATAGAGAGGAATTTTGGATGTGAAGTAATCCTTGCGATCACTTTGATTGATTTTATCGATTGTTAATTCGTATCATTGGAGTAATCACGACAATATTCGATACCTTGTTTCTTCGATAAGCCAAATATCGGTTCACGAATTCTATTGAACAAGTACCATGGACTAGAAACACGAAGATTCCTAAATTGTTGATTCCCATACGCGTTTCTCTTTAAGACAACATCAAAACTGTAGTCCCAAACCAAACTGTCTTTTACGTGATCGAGTAAGGGGTTGAAACTCTATCAAACTTGAAACCAAAAGCAGGAAAGGACTCACGATTTTTCACTCTTTGCGTCCTCAAATCATATCCCTATTCGTCAAAGAAGCCGAAAACTGATCAACTCGATCCATAATTCATTCTTTCTCTTAAGATTGGGACTCGCCTCCTTAAGGCACGAAATCGCTCGATTTTCGGCGGCCAAACGTACTGGAGTGCCTAAAAACTCGGGAGGAACACGACGAATCGAACGACCGGGCACGATAACGTCGGCAAGGTCGGCACGTTCGGGCGGTTTTAAATTTAGCGCGTTTCGATGTTCTCGTCGGTGCGTGGTCTCGTCTTCTAAGAAAAGGTTCGTTGGTCAGGCCTCGCGCGATGAGTCAGAGAGAAGAGCACCCTTTCCACGTTGGCCCAGTCTACGAGGATGAACGCGTTCACGACGTCGTGGAATTGCGGAGGGATGGCAAGAAGTCGAGTGCAACAACAACAGCGGATGCTGCGCCTCTGTTCGCATCAATCTTCGGCTCCTCGTTAAGATCAGCGCCTTGAGAGCCGTTTGGTGTGCCAGAGAGAGAAAGAGAGTTTCCTTCCTTTTTTTTCGTTTTTGTCCAGTCGTTCGTGTGGTGCGTGTCAGGGACACCGTGTGCTCGATTCTCGGCTTCGATTATCGTGCGTGGCTTGGAGGAAGGGCTTGCACGGAGAGCCAATTGGTTAGGTGGACGTGGAGCCCCCCGTTGATTTTTCTCGCGAAACTGTACTCTCGGACACCTATAAGCTCTTTTTACGCTTTTTTCCCCTTAGGAATGAAGAATAATCCTGAAACTCGATCTTTCCTTTTCTTTCGTTTTCGTCCTCTCGTGTCAGGGATATCGAATGCTCGATTCTCGACTTCGATTATCGTACAAGTATTGGTAAGAGGACTTGCACGGAATGCTAGAGGTCAGGAGGAATCCTCCGTCGATTTTTCTAGCGAAACTGTGCTCTCGGGCACCTATAAGCTCTTCTCGCGCCTTTTTCCCCTTGAAAGGAAGACTATCTTGGAACTTAGGTCGGCATTGGTACAGCGACATGTGTTATTTCCTTTGGAATTATTACCAAGGCGACGAAGACGAAGAAGAAGACGCACGATCGTAAGGTTTTGTTCGCACGTCTTATATCCCTCGAGGAAATATCGTCGTCGTTCTCGAGCACGAAAGAACGATAAAGCGAGAACGTACAGCTTCTTCGAGGACGAAGATACGGACCGAGCGACGGTCGTTCTGCATTTCACGACGTTTCTTGTCCTTCGAGACTCCTTCCCACGAAAATGTCATTTCACGCGATACGGTTCTTCCGAGTTTAACGCTGTGCTGCCACTGCATCGTCCATGCGGATAGTTCTCTCTCTCTCTCTCTCTCTCTCTCTCTCTCTCTCTCTCTCTCTCTCTCT
>JAITYT010000044.1:854069-876375 GCA_025433975.1 Liostenogaster flavolineata
ACATTTTGATGCGGAATGAAGATAAGGTCTTGCACCGAAGGAATAAATTCAGTATGGAGAGATTTACGATCGGAACTCGCGAGTCATCGATCTCGAGGATTTTCACTCGTAATGCTTGCGAGCTTTTATCGAAATTCGTTCTTCGTTCTTGACCTTGTCCTCGGTGAAAACTTGTGAAAACGTAATAGAACGGAAGATCGAGTTTGACTTCAAGCGGAATATTTTATGGACATAAAATATTTAATGGTTTGCATTGATCCAAGATTAATCTAACTACGCCACAATATGAATCGACATTACGTTATAATCTGTATTTGATTTCGAAAATCTATTTTCATCTTGAAACGAAATAAAAATCATGCATCGTAACGATGGAAGGAATCAAGATATTGAATAGCTTTTCATACTCTTGGCCTTGCATGCTATAATTTCGCAGGAAATGTTAGTGGAAATATTCGGCCATTACAGCATTACTGCATCGACGTATCGAATTGTACAATGATTTTAATCGAATTGCATGAATTGTATAATACGATATATTCTCCGCATCGTGCATTCGGATTTCATTTCATGAAAATAATAAGTCAGGCGGTATGCATCGCACAGACGGGATAAATCGAGTATCGAGGAGCTTGCGATCGGAATTCACGGGTCATCGATCTCGAGAGCAGCGCTTTAGGGAGAAACGGGCGAGAGGAAGCTGGGGCGCGAAGACGAGCGAAGACGAAACGTTGAATTGATCGTGTCGGATGTTGCATCGCTCTCATCGACGTCTAACAATTGGATTTCTGTCGATTAACGCGTTTACGATTGTGCGTACCACCGGTGGTACAATATTGATTATTCCCATCAGGCTATCGGTTGTACAAACCAATAAAATTAATTTCTCCGCCAAAATATGTATTGAAACATTTTTAATATGGAAATTAAACGGCGAAGTTTAGGTGTCTTTGCTAGGAAAAGTTAATCGTTAAACTTTTCTTAGACACATTTTAGGCAAATCCGTCGCCAAAAAACAATTTTTTATTTTATTGTGCCCGGCGCCTTGCCTCGAGGTAGAAGTAGATTCGTTTCTGCTACTTCTCACGATTACTTTTACTTCCGCAATGAAAATTCTTTTGTTAAATATTTGTCACGGTTTTATCATTGTTCCAAAACGAAAAACTCTCACGTTCCCACCTCGAATCGTGGGACCCTCCGATCCATCGAAACGATCTGGAAGAAGATCTTCCCTCGTTTAAACGCAACGCAAAGACAAAAACGAGGAAAAAGACCAAGAAGCATCGGAGGCAAGAAAAACATGGAATCGAACGATTAGCTTTCTCGAAGGCACGAAGAAAGCGTTTCGTGCTAAAGCAAGAAACATACGAAGGAAAGAAAGACGTATGAAAGGATGGTCGAGATAAACGAAGTGAAAAAAAGGGGGGAAGAAGAGGACAGGTTCCTTCGACTTCCTGTCGCGTAGATCCCGCCTTAACGAGGTCCGATCGAAGGAACGACAACTACGACGACGACGACGACGACGATAACGACAACGACAACGGCGACGAGACGACGGTCGAGGGAGTGAACTTAATTCAACGTCACGATAAATCCAATGGTCGTGCCGTAATCCGTGGAGGAACTCCATCCTTGCCATATGTCGTCGACGATGCGCTGGACTGGACCGTGTCTCAATCAGTAGTCGGCCATCTGTCTGTCTGTCTGTCTGTCTGTCTGTCGGTCACGGCCGTCGCAGTCGACATCGATGACGCGACTACCACGCGATAGCTCGTCCACGAGGGACGAAACACGCCCGGCCCCAGAAACAATATTATTTTAGCTCCCGATTCTGGAATCACGTCCCGTCGACGCGTCGAGTTTGCTTTGCCGTCTCGTCGTTGCCCTGCCCGAGCCCTCGGCCACCCCTGCGCCGCCCTTCGACAAATAAACTCGGGAATCCCCGCGTCGTTTCTCGCGGCGCCTATCGTCTCACCCGCGTTACCGCCTATCCACATTTTTCACGCGTTTCCAGGAGCTTTTTTCCCTTCCACCAGCTCCTTGCCCCGTTTTAACGACTCTCCGTCGCGAGCTTAACAACGATTGGTCGGTCTAATTGTTTTCTCGCGAGTTGAGAACACCTTTGTGTTCGGGGCAAATTCCATCGATAGCCAGGGGGTTGATGGTTCGACGAGAAGAAATTCACAACCTTACCTCGATTAAATGGTACAATTTTTAGATTCTCGTTAGGAAGTTTGAACTCTTTTATAATACCGAGGTTAGATAGAGTGAAAAGCACTGTTTTGTGTAAATAGCTGCGACTGTGATGTTATTGATAAGGATAAATTGCAGTTAATATATACATAAATTGCTCCGGATATTTATAATTATCAGACAATTTTTCGGCAATGTTTCGTTCAAAAGGAGGAAGAAAAAAGCATTTTTTCCCATATTTATCAAAGTTCATAGTGTGTACCATTTATGGGGTGAAAATGACATTTTGCGAAAAGCAGCTTGGCACTGAACGTGTTAAATTCAGTAAAATGACATTTGAACTTTAGTCGTGGCTCTTTCGAGGCACGACTTTGCAGTGACTTCGATTTGCACCCACCCCCTTCCCCCACACGATAGAAACGAGATTAGATATCAAGAAACAAGTAGGAGTTTGGGTCTGCGATTCGTCGCAGACGTTAGGAATTTCAAGAAGAAAGATCACTCGATCGAGACTTTCTCGTTTCCACTGTGTAACGAAAGATAAAACGGGAACGTCGAAGGAGATGTCATCAAGAAGGATGACAAGACGAAACAAAAATGACGAGCCACCGTCTTCCCAACGAAAGGATTGAAGCGACTGTTGTATTATTTTTGGGACTATTAAACTAGAATTATTTTTGCGAAGTACATTTATTTATTCCAACCAGGATCTCTCTCACACACACACACCACCTTTACAGAACAAAGGAAGACGAGATTTTATCCGTACCGTAACCTCACTCCTGACAAGCAAATCTACCGCAAGAACGTTCGATGCTTTCGATCGAGACTGTATCTCACTCGCAGAGGAATACGTGAGCGAAATACGGTCGCCCGCCTCGTTCTCCTGCGAAAAGTCGACGTTATCTCGATCCCCATCCCTCGTCCCTCTGTGCATTTCGATCCCCGCGCGGTAGAGCGACAAATCCCGCGTAGTCTTCTTTACGATCGACGCGAAACGACGGCTGGACAACGATCGGGAATAACGGTACGGGATGCGGTCGTGGCTCCCCTTAATCCTTCCTTCCAAGGCGACGACCGTAAAAGCACGAGGTGGAAGGTAACCTCATCTTCTTCCTCCTGCTTCTCCGGGCTCTGGCTCTTGCCCTCCTCCCAAGAATGAATTATGAGCGTTGTCGCGCGAAGTTACGCCTTCCTGGACTTAACCTATGGCCCGCGGTGAAGAAAGGGCCACGAACGCGCGGCAACGAGAGGGAAAGGGCAGGAAAAAGGAAAGGCAAACGGTCGGTGGGGGACTCTCGTACCAGGGAAGCCCGTACAAACGACGCCCAGAACTCCTCCAGGACTTATGGGTTATTCAAGAGAGCCGCATCGACGGAAGAACGGCGTCCGTGGCGGCCGTTCGATGTATGCCAACCGGTCGAGTCTGCCTTATTCTTTTTCCCTTGCCTCCTTACCACCTTCCTTCTTCCCGCCTTCCACGCACGTGGTCGAAACTGCCTCGTATACGACGAGGTTCTACGCCTATGGACCGAGTGGCAGCGTGCACGCGACTACCGTCTTCGCAGCGTACATCCGCTGGTAAAAGTGCTGTTGGGTTGTGCGGAAAGTTCGTTCCTAATTTGAGGGAAAATTCAAACGAAACGCATCTAAGTTCGATGTACATTTGTTTTAATTATTTTTATAAGTATTGTATTTGTATTAGTATTAGTTTAATTAATTATACAGGACCAGTGTTATAGGAATAAGATTATAGAGTTTTTCTTGACCTTTTTGATCTTTAATACGTTCCCTGCCATGGTGTTTACGAGGAGATGTCATTTCTAGGCCACGTGTACCGTTTTCAGGTCGCGGTAAGAAGTTTCATAATTTTGTATAAATATCTGTTTTTTCTTATTTTTGAGAAAATATATATTATTTTCATTGTAAATATTAAAATGACAAAATGCGCATAATAATAATAATATTAATAATAAATTAAGTTTATTTTATTTTGAAATAATTGAAATAAAGTTATGTACAAAAATGAATACGAAATAGAAAGTATGTCCTTTATTTGACTTATATTTTCATGTAGCAACGAATTTCGTTAAAGCAATCAATACATAAGTATGGCTTATTAGGGCAATCATTACAAAAATTTGTCACCCTTTTTGTGGTATTTTGCGCGATTTCACTATTATAATTTTTTACACATTTTTGCATAGCATGAATTACAGCGGTACCTTTTTGCTGGTGTGCCGCTGCCTTTTTGTAATTCATGGCGTTTTTTACAAGATAGGGGTCATAATATTCAGTATTTACATCCTTATCTGCAAATCAGTTTCTTTCTGTATTGTAAAAGTGAAGTTGAAGTGTTGTTTTTTGTATTATACAAGAATGTCGTCTGACTGTTTCTTATGGTCATTCAAATACTACACAAGCACCACCTCAGATTCTAACTGCAAAGCGAATACCTAAAGAGAAATTTGCACTGATAACTAATTGCCGTAAACATCATTATGTCACATAAAAAAGTGCTACCAGCAATTACTTTTAGATTAAAACATCGTAAATTTATAAAATACAGTTCGCATACAAATGAATTTTAGCGTACCATTTTCGGTACACGTGAGGGGGAACGTGTTAAGGTTGAATCACCAGCTTTAAACCTAGTAAACCACTTGAGCACAGTTCTTTCAACGATAGCACCATCACCAATTAAAAGCGCATATCTTGTTTCCTGCTTGCGTGACATTTCTGCCTTTCCGGTAAAAGATTGTAAAAAAGTATCAGGAACAGATTAGAGTCGACAGTCGCGCTAGATAATCCTAGTAATAAGGTTTAATTTCGGCAGCTCGACGTTCCACGTGATAAATTGGAATTTCTATGAAAAGTATATCGATTAAATTCAATTGTTATACTTTCGGGACAAGATCAAGTTTCTTTGTATTAATGTTCGTAATGTCGAGAAATCAAGCTCGCGTAAGTACGGTGTTGGCAATTTTATTAAAATTTTCATCGTCCTAATAACCTAATTTTTTACCAACTTCCAAATTTTTGACGAACACTTTCTCCAAGTTCACGGAACACCAATATTCCAGCTTGGCTCGAAGCCTTGTTCAGCAGAACACCGGTTAAGAACCACTAGGTCTAGGGGTTAAGACAGAGGTTCCCAATCTTTTTCGGTTTTCGGCTCCCTAAATAATCGGATTTTTTCCGCGGTGCTCTTAGTACATCAGATTTTTTTCTAAATTTTTCGAAAAATTGAAAAACTTTCCTTTTTAAAAGCGATTACCCATTTAGCAGCGAAAAATTAAAAACAGATACTTACTATTTTCCGATTTTTTAATTGTTTAATCGAATATTTCGTGGCGCCCTTATGACGGCACCGCGGCGCAAACTTTCGGAAACACTGGGTTAAGAGTCTGGGGCTCTTTTGCTGACCGCTGTACCTTGCGTGCGTGCTTTCACACACTGGCTGGTTTCGCGCATATTTAGGTACGTGCATACCGTACGCCCACGTCGCTCGCTCGACGTGGCGAAAGTGAAAAATACTCCGTAGCACGGCAGCTAGGAAGGAAGGAACGAACGAGTTTCTCGCGTTATTAGATCCGTCGTTGTTCTTCCTTCGTCCTCCGGCCTTTTTTTTACGAACCGAGAAGTGCACTGGGTTCTTCTTACCCTCGCGGATCGCGGAATCGCGTGTTCCTTAATCGCGTAATCGAGAAACTAGCCACGCGTGAAATTCGATTTCTCGACACTGCCTGAAATTTTTGCGACGGGAGACGAGTCGAACTCGGTGCGAAGGACTTTACTTACTTGTAAACACGTGACACCAACGGACGATGTACGCGTCACTGAGATCGTATCTTCCTCTTTTACGACACTCCAGTTCAGCTCGTACGATTATAGCCGTTGAATACGAGCTGGCGCGCGATGCAACGTCTTTACGCGATTTTGTTTTCCCAGATCTTTGTTCGATATCGTACGAATTCAATCGTGCTGGAAACTCGATCGATTTTAATTCATTCGTGAGCGCCAATACCATGCTTGATTCGTGTTCGAATTGCATCGAGTTACGTCACTTACATTTTTTCGATTTATTTTTGTACCACTCTGGATCTACAATTTTTTATTAAATGCGTTTTGCAAACTCGCACTGGATTGAAATATAACTTTACTTACTTACTTGTGAACACATGACACCATCGCACGATGTACGCGTCACCGAGATCGTATCTTCCTCTCCACTTACTCCATCACGACACTCCAATTAATTCGGTACGATGATGGCCGTTGAATACAAACTGTACGATTTACGCGATTTTATTTTTCAATATCGTCTAAATCAAATCGTGCTGGAAATTCGATCGAAGGCATTGATTTTAATCCACTCGTGAGCACAAATACTACGTAGGTTGACACGCGTGCTTTGTACTCGAACTGCGTCGAATTACGTCACTTTTGTTTCAATTTATTTTTGCGCTACTTTAGACCTACGCTTTACCACGACACGTTTTTTAATTAACCCTTTGAAGCAGGGCAAAGCTAAACCACCTTTTTGCCCCACCCTTTTGATACCTAAATATGCATGGTGAGATGTTTTTTATACCACCTCGACAAATTAAAAATACTCAAAGCACGGAAGTTTATATTGAAACCAACCTACTTCAACAGTTCACCACCAACAGATTCCGCCATTTAATTAAATTTTTTGTTTAAATTTTGTTCTCAATTCCATGTAATCCTACCTCTCTGTCGATTAAAATAAGCCTAATTTGTTAAATTCGATAAGAATAAAATTATTGTCTAAAACTCCGTGCATCAAAGATCGAAATGCATTTTTTTGCAAGACTCCTTCAAACTCGAACAATGATTCAAACGTATGAAAATACGATTTATCCGTTCGTCAATTCACCGTTTAACCGCTTATCTATCTCCTTTACTCTTACTCCCACGTCCTCCCCTTTTCCCATGCAAATATCGACGAGTCGCACGATAGCTGGCGCCGATCTGGTCGTTAACCTCTTCGTTGTCCGATCATTTTTGGATCCATTCGAGGGACGTGCTTTCCGTGGGGCGAAAAACTTTCGTCTATGCAGGCCCACCAATGCGAGACTCGCGATGGAATTCCTTGTAAATCATCGTGCCTGGCGGTGGCGTTGCACGTCTCAATGGTATCGAGATTCGGGGGTGCACGTGCTACGAAGAAAATCAACGTTCAATTTACTTGGACTTTCATTCGACGATCTTCGAAAGCTCGTTTAATTCTAAAATAACGACGTGAAAGTTATAACGCGTCGTTGCACTTTGATCACGAAAGATCAAAAGGGGTAAAATCCTCAACCCTTTCGTTTCAGTAGCTTCAAGGAGAAAAGAAGATTTTTATCTTATTCGTTATTCCATGAAGTCACAAGCGACGACGTATGTATTACTTCTTTGCCGAAAGATAGAATGAGATCTTATCGCTGATATCGACCAACATTTATCGGTTCCGCCATTTTTACGACCTTCTATTAGTCTGTGGAACGCTATCTTTTATCTTGTCAGACTAATCAACTGGAAATGTAGGAGCAATCCGTTTCCCTGATGGTATTTCGTGGTTGCTGAAACGCTGCTAGAATGAAAATCGGTTAACCAGTCCAAAGGAAGACGAGCTTTTTAAACCCACGTATATGAAGAAGCATTTCGTCTCCAACGCCGCCCTGTAATAATGACGTCTAACATTTCGCGTTGCAAAGTTTTTTAATCGTGGGTATCGGTCATTGTTTACCGATTTCATCATTTCTACGAGCCCGTATTCCAGTCTCTAGAACGCTATCTTTTACCTTGTTAATTTTATCTAACGATAATTCCATGTTTATTCGCTTAGATTGAATTGATCGTTCGTTGGCGAATCTCAATGTTTCATCGATAACAATGTTTGGACGTCGTTGCAATAACAGTGAAGAACTAGGTGAAACAAGAAATAATATTGTTGGATGAAACGTTCAAATATCCAAGGACAACATCGTTCCAATTGTTAGATAATCCGAAGAAATGTCATTATCATCGATATGTAAGGACAACATTCCAATTGTTGAATGATGCGAGGAAATCTCATCATCACCAATATCTGAAAAAATATAATTCCGATCGTTGAATATTTATCAAGCAGTGTTCTTCTACGCCTCGAAAATGAGATAATTATTGAAAGGATACTAATAACGATCTACAACTTCTTGTCACGTTCGATAAAACTCGTCGATTAAAATTTGAGATCGGAGAGAAGGAAAAGCGTTATTTTGACAGTGTTAACCGACAAGCTTGCCGAAAGATAGAAACGATGTGAAGTATTGAAAGAAGTTCATTCACCGATTCGTGACGTCCCCGTTCCCCTGGAAGAGCGTGTGATTTGCGTGAAATCCTTCTGGAACATTTCATCCACAGGGCCCGAAACGCTTTGGCCCCTGATGCAACCTTTGGAAAAGGTGAAAAAGGACTACGGCAGGGGTGTGGAGGGATAAGGGGAGAATCGAAGGACGTGACCCCCGTTATTGCGGGCAGGCGTCGCAGCGTGTAAATCCAATATTTCCTGTCCCTTCGACCAACAGCACCAGCAGCAGCAGTTCACCCTTTTGCGTTTCCTTCCTTCTTTACTTCCTTCCTTCCATAATTTTTTTCTTTCTCTTTCTTTTTTCTCGTGGCTGCCCTTACCACTGCCTTCCCTCCGTGTGCCCCTTTTGAAAGGCTCGCCACGGGAGGATCTCGTTATAGGCACACCGTGGGTTTCGTGTTCGGAAGGTGTTGGGTTTCTGACCCAAAGCCTTCGGCAGGATGAGGGAGTGCTCGCGTGTGTGCGTGGCACGGATGAAAGAGAGAGAGAGTGGGGGAGAGAGAGAGAGAGATCTCGAGGGAGGAATGAACGAGAAAGAGCAAAAAGAAGAGAAGGAAAAGGACCAGCGAGCTGAGGAGAAGAGAGGAGAAGGAAGAACTCGCCGGTAGCCCACAATTGACGAGAGCTCCTCCCCCTCCACGCCGCTGCTTTATTCGAGGACTCTCGTGAGACTTCGCTCGTCAACGTAGCTCAATGTCGTATTTTGACAGCGGGGGACACGGCTGCCTGCGAAATTTCGCCGCTTGTTTCGCGCCTTCGCGAAAAAGACGCCGCCAGCTTAAATGCAGCACCTTCCATCCTGCTTGCTTGCCTGCCTACCGCCTACTTACTACCATCGACCTTATTCTTTCTTCACTTTTTTTCTTATTTCGCTCGTTGCCTGCTTCCATCCTTCCTTTCTCTACTCTCCTTCGGTACTCAATTTTTCTTCCTTTTGCCTTGACGCGTTAGGCCCCGTCACCGGATCGTTTTACGTTCTCGCTCCGTACGTGCAACTGCGTTAGAGCATTCACGGCTCTCTAATCTCGTCGTTGCCCCGTAAGACAGCATCGTGCTGCTTTCGTCACGATCATCGACCTTTGTCTTCTTCTTCGTTTTCTCGTTTTCTTGTCTCCCGCTACTTGGTTTGGGTCCAGTCGATTCGGCGACATAGGTTGTCCCCTAATTACGGTCAGGATCGCCAGTTATCTCTAAGATAACAAAGTTTATTGCAAAAAGAGATAGCGCGAACGAGATTAGAAAGGGGTATTATCGCCCGTAGGTGAGATAACTTTAGGTTAGAACTAATCCTTAATCAACCATAACACTAGGCTCGCGTATATCTCCGCAGATTGATATAGGCGAAAACTAGGAAAAGGACGCTGGGTTATTAACACAAGGCTCGCGAGTTACTTGGTTAACGAAGCGCGAAATCGTTGAGTAAAATGAAACTGTTCTGTTGGTGGTGGAATAAGAACTCTCTCCTTTATTTTCTTGCAGCTCTTTATAAGAGTATCCTTGTCGGTGGTGGGGGGTATCGCTAGGCACGGCCTTCGGTGCGTAGGGCCAGCGATGAGCAATGCCTCGATGAGCGGGGGTGCTGTTGTCTGTCGCCTGACACCAGCGCGGTCTTACATGCAAATAGTTCACTTGTAGAGACATCCATCGAATGTGCGGAGTATCGAGAGCGTGTCATCGAATCGACGATGTATTGCTTTGGAAGGGAATAACGATCGTACGGCTTGGGTTCTCTACGAAAGTCACGTTCGTGTACTATCTAGGCTGTACTAATCGGGATTAACGCGAGGTGTGGAATTAAAATGAGTTTCGTTCGATACTTATTTATCTTTCTCCTTTCTTTATCTGCTACCAATATATTCGTTACTCGTTATTCGTATTGTGATCACGTTCCATTTGTTCTTTCGTGCATCTTTACGCAAACACGTTTATACGAAAAGCACTGGCTTCCACTGCTCGTTGCTCTTTCCTTTGATCAGCCGTCATGGATTTTTTATGTTCCTCCTATTCATCGGTCTTTCTTTACTCGTCCCTTTACTCTGCTTCGTCAGGTAGATCCAGTACACAAAACCGTAGATGGTCGTGTCTCGTGCGGATCGACAGGGTCAAGACAAGCCCTGTGGGTCCATGCCTTGAACGTGGTCTTCGTTGGGTTGGTCTTTTCTACGTTCTGGTACCATGAAATCTTCGTAGTCATTCTGGAAGAGCAAGAACGATACACGAACGATAAAGACGCAGTTGATCGTGATTCGTGCATATTGACCCTAACGGTTTCTCTGTTACATCGGAACTCGAATTTGTACAACTAAAAACAGAGCGTTATTCTTGATTCTGTAAAAAAATAAAAACCCCAAGCGGGAATTTCAACTCGCGATGTTTATTAATAAAGAAAGACAATATTTTTACGATGGCTTGATTAAAGCGACAAGGATATTCTACTTTATTCTTTTTCTCCTTTAACCTGGCTTATTTCGTTCTTCGGTTTGAGACAAATTTTCGTCTATTACACGATTAACAATTCCACAACTTCGTCAGTATCCAATTTGCAGTACGTGAAAAAGATCCTCTTGAATTAAATTGACGATCCTGTCTGCTGTCTTTTCTCAAACTTTTCGTATTTGGATACGGAGGAACGTGCTCCGCGTACTACAAAGAAGAAAGGAACAACGATGTTCGTTTTCGGAAATCGTATTACTATCGTATTACTTTCAATTCAATCGATGTACCATTGACGAAACGAAAAAATATTAGGTCGAAAGGATTTATTGCAGGTGTTTGGGAATTTATCTTCTTAACATCCAACATACAACATATAGTACAACATTGCAGAAGCTAGAATATGGTAATGCATTTGAGAATCTAGGAAGTCCACGATTCCCGAGACCACGATTTACCCAAGCCAAACCCAAACCAACCAAGACCTGCTCTTGATCCCAGTACCTTCGATTTCTTTCTCCTCTTTGCTCGAACTTCCGGGTGCAATTAAGGCCTCGCGATTTCAATGGTGGTGCCGAGACGTTTCCCTCGTTCTTTATCTTCGATTAGAGGCGGATCGATACCGTCACGCAGACGCTGAATTCAAAGTCACGTTTTGTAAAGACGAATTCGGAAGAGAGCTATAGCTAAATCCAGTTGTCGCGATCCTCGACATCATCGTTGTCGTCGTCATCAGTACGGGTGGTGTACCGGTGGTAGCAGCAGGTACGTGTTTCCCGAGGAAAGGCTCCAAATGGCGTGGAACCCCTCGTGACAATTGTGTCTGGCACCGAGGTTGTCGAGGGTCGACGCCTTCCCTGAAAAGACCTCTTTCTTCCTTCCCCTCCGAGTTCCTCTCTAACCGTCTTCTCCCTTCCTCCTCCTTCAGCAGCCTACTCCTCCTCCACTCGCGCGCTCCTCTCTGGTTGCAGGCGTAGCAGACATCAAAGGATCTTCGGTAGCTGCTGCTACCACCGCCAACGCCGCTGTCACCATACTTTCCCGTCCCTGGTGGATAACCACCAACCTAGCCACGCGCAAAGTTCCCGCATAATTGCGCGGAACTAGAAGGCAAAGGCGCGCGTCACCTTCTTCCAACCTCGGCTCTCTGCTTTGCGAATAGATAAGCCGATAACGAGGTCAGGATTGAAGTGTACTCCTCGATAACGAAGGAAAAGACGTTTGAAAGGTTACGCTTGGAAGATGAGCGAAGACTTTGTCCTCATCGCTTTCGACGTGGTCTCGTTCTCCCGATGGAACCGTGTTCCATCGATGATTGTACAAGGGAATTCCTTGCTTGCATTCGCTTCGGGAAAAATGAAGAAGAGTCGAAAGAAGAAATCAACGAAGGGTAGGACAAACGAGAAGAAGCATTCATGGCGAATTAATATTCCAAGTATGTCGTCGAGATCTTAATGATGGCGCGATCTAATGATACCAGCTTGCCTAGTCTACGTACGTACGTGTGTAGTGCTCTGTGATCGAAGGGTATTATGCCTTTGAAGATGGGCTTTACCGCTCGCTGCTCCTCCTCCTCCTCCTCCTCCTTCTTCTTCTTCTTCTTCTTCTTCCTCCTTTTCACCCTTTGCTTCCTACCTTTGCCCGTTGTGATCCTTTTTGTCGGTCTTTCATGACCCAGTGCAGAGTGAAAGGCCACTCTCGATTCCAGGGCTGTTTCGAACAGCCGAGATGGAAGTGGTGGAGGGGTAGGTAGAGGCAGCAGCAGTAGTCCTTTGACGAACGTTATTATCGATTACACGGGATGGAAAGCACTCCGCGATTACTTCCTCTGTACGACGGTACCTTCCACGATGAGAGGTTACTGGAGCGGTGAATAGTTCCATGAGACAGAAATAGGACAATTCCTGGAAATAGGACAGAAATAGAGTGGCCTGTAAACTGATTATTGGTCGATCGAGAGGTAAAGGAGAATAGACCTTCGATACCGAAGAGAGTATTCGACTGCGACCTGACCGATGGTTTGCACGATAAATACAGCGATTGACTGTTTGTAGTTTCCCAATAACGTGCAGATTACGATTGACAAATACAGGCAAACTCTGAGTAACGTCGTCATTCATCTTGAATCCCTTTTTAACGCACTGCGTCAGTTGATAGTAAATTAAATTCTCGTAATGCAGTGACATTCGATCTTTCAGTGTTTCCAGGTGCAACAAAAATGTGAAAGCAACCCTTAATCGGTACAATAATATTCCATGATCCTAAAATAAATTCTAAAATAAAATATCATATTGCCACGGTTTTATATGCGCATCTTTTTTATTTAATATCTCGTAACACGCTGGTAATAACGTTCCAAGCGACCTAAAAATTTAATCGTCCATCGTATTTTCTTACGTAAAACGATCCGTACCATCAAGGATCGCAAGCTCCTCTGGACGGCACCCGAAGAGAAATCGAAGACTCGAAGACGTTCCTTCCACGTAGGGCACTGGCTGTCTCCGCAAACTCGAACGACGCCCACTCGGTCGAGTGGACAAAAACCCGCGATGCAACTCGTGCACGCTGATTCAAGAACAATACGAAATAAATTAAGGTCATTGCGTTCTTCCTTTCGTAACGAGGAAAGCGAAGATCTATCGTCGTTGTCATAGTTGGTTCTAAGCGGTGAAGCTCGACAATACGACGGTCGAAAACGCGAAAGTTCGTCGTTTCTTCGACAGATCGGAGTTTCTCAGGATCGGTCCCGAGAAAGACGAAAGTTCCAAAGTACTTTGATTACTCGCGGTTACGGTGGCGCAGGAAAGCCAAGGAAAACTGCCCCTCGAGCAAGAAACTTCTCCGTTTCTTCGATGGCAAGCGATTGGACAGCGAGCTCCTGCTGTGGGGGAGCGAGACTGAAGGCAGCACCGAAAGAATCGATGCTATCAAACGACAGAACTACTTTCCGCGTTAATAGCCAACAATCCTTTGGAAACAAACAGCTAATCTCCCCTCCTCTCTATCATCTCTATTTTCTCTCATTTTCTACTTCATCATCAGTCTTAATTAGCATCGTGCGGTGCGACGATTCTGATGATACGAAGACCATAACGAGAGAGAACAACGTCGAACAACTTCGATAATGTTTCGACGGTGTCTCCAGCCATAACTGACTAGAAAAAGTTTTTTCTCAATTGGAAAGAAGATGGAGGAAAATAGGGGATCTTAATCTTCTTCCTTTTTTCCTATTTCGCGACTTCATGGCAAAGTCGCTCCTGATGGTGATACGATGTGGTGATGGTGACGGAGTGTCGAGAGTGTCGGCCACGTTGAAGGCAGACAGTGATGTTACTCATTCCGCACTCCAACAAATAAGATGGCGGGAGTCACAAATTTATGCAATTTATTAAATAATTATTTATGTTCCAAGAAAAAAGATTTTTCTTCATCATCAGTCTTGGTTACCACTATACGATGCAACAATGCTGATAATACGAAGGCCGTAACGAGAGAGAACAACGTCAAATCGATGACGCGTGATCGAGTCGACCCAATTGAACGTTCCTTCTTTCGAGACGTTGACGTATGACGTACATGAAAAAAGACACGATGCCTCGTTTTTATCATCCGTTACTACCTATCCATGTCAATTTGACGTTTCATTAGTAGATCTTCCAGTCTGAAATAAAAGTAGGTGAAAGAAACCGTCTGTTACCACCGACTCCCCTATTTTTCCTGTAAAAAACAAGGTTGCGTTACGTTAGCAACCAATTTCGCCAGACTCCACGAACAATCTCACCCAACGTCGACGTGTATCCTTCATTAGCGTATCCCTGACAGTTCTGTTTGCTGGTATGGTATACTTAATCTACCTACGGAACTCTAAGCGTTTCACGCTTCGATGAAATGTAGAATCGATCGGGTTTACGCCCTAGCAGGTAGAGCCAAGAGACATTTTATGAGTTTCGCACGAAAGCGAGGTCACGAGGCCACGAGACCAAGGAGCGAGGGGAGTGATTATTTATCCGGAAAGTCTGGTGCGAGAGTCGCTTCCCTGGTAGGCCCACGGCTGCGATGGTGGTGGCATGAGCGTAGGGAAAAGATCGAGAGGACGACCTCTGCTAGCCGAGCGACCGCCGAAGCCGAGGTCGTCGTGGGTTGGGAGGTAGGTAGGTAGGATACCCGAGCGATATCTGATGCAAAGAACCGGTAAAGGACTACGGTGTCGTGGACAAAGCGGAGAGAGGGAGAACCCAGAAGGAGCGAAAGGTGTCGGTACGGACTATGGGCGTAAGAAAGAGAGAAAAGGAGTGAGGCACGGTGGGGGCAGAAGGGGCACAGGCACATTGTCTTCGGGTGACTTAAAAATCCAACTCGTGCCTCGTTAAGCGTCCTATCAGATAGGATGGTAGAGGGAGAAGAGATGGAAGGGGGAGGAATACAGGGACTACGCCTCGTGCACAGTGTTCCTCTGTCCCTCTGTCTCTGGCTCTCTCTCTCTCTCTTCTTTGCTCCTCTAGCTTGCGTCCGTGTTTCTCTCCTCTTTTTCCCGATCCTCCAGAGGCGGTGTGACCTTGCGCTGCTCCTGAACACGAAGCAACGATCAGGATCCCCAGCGGTAGCCCGACGATCCCTCTTCTATCCATGAGGAGAGACGAGCGCTCGGCTTCGATAAAGAGAACGGTCAAGGTGCTGGCCACTGGTCGCTGCTGACCCCCGACCGCTCGAATCTTTCTTCCTTGCGCGACCGAAAGTCGAGATCGATCGTAGGAACGTCTTCGAGCAGCTTCCAAGAAGTTCCTTTAGGCTTTGCCACGGACGCCCGTACTCTACAAACGCGTGTCTCGAGGCAGAAGTTTGGTCGTCTTTCCTACTATTATATTGCGGATATTATATCTTAAAAAAAAACGTTTTAGAATCGGCGATGGTACTATACTGTTTCGTCGAACTTTTACATCGTTATGTGGAAGATTTTTTCCCGTTCAGATATTTCTGAGATGTTACTCAAGGAAATGCATGTTGTAGTTGCCGATGATTGCTGTAGACGTCTCTTAAAATTTCTCATAGAACGGAGGTCTGTGAATCGTTCGTTGTTAATTCTGTTTCATCAATTTTGTATACCAATCTGTAGAATATTGGTTGTCATCCAAGTATTTCTGAGCTTACAATTAGTTAGGATTTATTCGAGAGAATTTGCCGTTGATTGCTCTTAGAATGAACACGACAATTTTTTGTTTCATCAATTATTTAAATCATTGGGTGGAGAATCTTGTCCCGTTCAGATATTTCCGAGATGGTTTAGACATTACTCAAGGAAATGCATGTTGCAGTTGCCGACGATTGCTGTAGATGTATCTTAGCCCTTTTAGTGTCTGTGCAAAATGGGTGCCTGTGCGAAGATAACCGGACGAATTTGACGAATTCACTAAGGTTTTGGAAAAAGCTCATAAAAGCCAAACTAAAAATGATATTTACATAATTCGCAAAGCAACGTATTACGAAAGAAAGGGAGAATAAAGTAATGGCAATAGCTTTTCAATATTTATTGAAAATCATATTAATATCATAATTATAAAATATCATGAAAAACATAAAAATTGAGTTCTCTTTTACAAAACGTATTGGCACATAAAAAAATCATCATTTTATCATAGCTTTATATAGATCACTTGGTACGAAGTATATACTTTGCATTTCCAATAATTTTATAATAAAATAAATTATATTTGACAACAAAAATTAAGGATAACTCCAAAGTACGCGGCAAACGACAAACGACTTATCGCTCCAGCGTATAGGCAGTCTCGGCAACAATCAGCGTTGAATATAACAAAAAGTTAAATCGAGAAACAATTTTTTTAATTATTTTGAGATAGAGTTCTCTCGCAATGCGAATAATAAGACGCTATTGGATACGCAACGGTATATCGTCGTCCGGCTCTAAAAGGGTTAAAATCTCGCTTAAAATTTCCCTTATAGAGTAGAGCTCTGTGCACTGTTGGTTATTAATTCTGTTTCACCATATTTCTTATGTCAATTCGTGGAGATTACTTAGACATAATTTGAAAAACTACTCGACAATTGTACCGACAATTACACCAAACAATTGGAGCGATAAGGATTAAATCGCGATCGAAGGAAGAGCGCCGATTTCGTGCCTGAAGAAAACGTAACACGTCGTTCGACGACGACGCTGTCGAACAAATTATCTTGCGTATTACGTCGACTTTGCAGCGCGTAAATACCTTGGCTACCTGGTTGCTTTGAAGAAAACGATGCCGATTTTGCCGGAGAAAGGCGCATCGCGGTCGTAACCAAAGCGGGCGCAAGAAAAGTAACGAGCTCCGCACCCGCCGCAAACCAACCGAGCGGAACCTTTTGCGAGGAACAATGCGACGCTCTGTCTTTCTTGATACGTAGAAAAGGTAGGATCGCGCCGCTGCGGAATGAAAGGGGGAACGATAAAAGGGCAGAAGGAGAGAGCGAGAAAGAGAGAGAGAGAGAGAAAGAGTGAAAAACAGAGTAAAAGAGTGCGTATGCAAGAAAGAGAAAAGAATATAGCCGTGTCTCGCTTCGATTCACACGATTTGTTTCCACCTTCGAAGAGTCGGTCGCGTCTCGAGCGGAACATCGATTATCGTATCCTGCGTTTTTTTTCCGAAATCTTCGATATTACTTCTCGGACCCTCCGCGCGTCGTACATATTTTCATTTTTCTTTTTTTTCATTTTTCCACGTTTGGTTGATACATATCTCCAAAGTAAAATTAATTTTTACTATACTTCCAATTTATGTAACGAAGTTTCGCACGATTGGCAAGGCGAATTTCAAAGAGGAACGTTGATCTAAAATATCGATTCTGATTTTTACTTCAACGAGAATCGATTATATTCAACATCATGCGCATTTCTTCGAAAAGTTTCAAAAACTTTGCTCCGTAAAATCTATTTCATGTATGACAAATGCTATTGTTATCGGTCGTTAGTTTGTCGATTGTTATTATTATTAGGTGATTTCCAACATCATCTTGTCATCGTCATTTGTTATAAAATTATAATTCTTATTTATATATTTATATATATTATTATATATATTTTTACAATATATATAATATTACATATACAATTATTATATATACAATATATATAATAATTATACAAATATATATTTATATAATTATATATTCATATATAATTATATTTATAATTCTATATTTATAAAATTATAAATATAATTTTCATGAATAATTCATGCGTTCGGACGTATCGAACGACGAGGACGACGACGACGAAGGGGAAACAATAAATCGACTCTATTACGGAACGATTTCAACCGGTGGAAATTATCGTTGGCGTTTATGACACGCTCGACCGCGGCGACGACGACGACGATACCGAAGCGGGCACGGAACGTCGCCAGTTTCCTCGATTTGTGGGACAAATGCACGCCACCCTTGGTTGTAACACAAATCCAACAAAGCATGAGTCATAGATAAAGCTACGCGTCGCCCTGCGTAGGTACATAGACCGCTTGCTTCTCGAGTCTCCTACCTACCTACCTACCTACCTATCTAACCACCTACCGACAAGATCGTTCTCGATAAATAGCCGGAGTGCTCCCTGCGCTCCCGACAGTCCACGTCAGAAATACCCTGTCTGTCTCGTGAACGGGAAATATCGTGCTTCTAATCTACGAGACTTACTCGTAAACGATAACGAAGACGAAGCGATAAAGAAAGACTGACTAAGATTTGTTGCATCGACTCCCCTTCGTTCTGCGAACCTCTGCAGTGAGGATCTATCGAGAGCGTCGTGACGTTCGGCAATGAATGCTCGCTCCATCGTTCGTGATGAAATTTGAAAAAGGGAAGACCCTATTTTTATCGTCTCGTAAATTCGATTCGTCCGGTGCCATCGAGAGAAAAGAAAGGCTCGATCTCGGCACTTACTCCGATCGTTTAAATCTTTGCTAACAATTACATATTTGCTGATGTTCACCGTCTAGTGATTAAAATCGAAAAAGAACAGAATTTTTATAATGTCTTAAATTCGATTGATCCGATGTCATCGAAGAAAAGTCCTAAAAATGTACGCACGCATCTCCAATAGATGAAATATTTACATGTAGTTAAATGTTGCTGAAATTCAACAAAGGAAAGGTCATTTTTTATCGTGCCGTAAATCCGATCTATTCGATGCCATCGAAAGAAAAGGTTCAATCTTGGTACTTACTCCAATCGTTTAAATATTTCCTGAAGTTTGTCGTTTGATGATCAAATACAAAAAGGGCAAGTTCAATTTTTATCGTGCCATAAATTCGATTCACCGCGCAATGCCATCGAAAGGAAAAGCTAAACGTCAATACTTACTCTGCTCGTTTAAATATTTACTAATACTCGAATATTTGCTGATATTTTCCGCCCTCCTGTAGAAACACAAATACCGCAACGACACCATTTACCGAACGTTTCTTTCTGTCCGTTAATTTACTTTTCACCCTTCGATATTCACCTATAACCGATTATCCACTGGTCTTGTAAAACAAATCACAAGTTTATATAAAACTAAATACTCGCGAGGAAGCGTCGTAACACACGATTCCATCGACTCACCGACGATCGAAAATTGATGGAATGAACCGTACACGGCCAACTTTGATCGATCGCTTCGACGATAGGCTCGTGGATGTCCAATCTCCGCGTATTCGCTGTCTCTTGGCAAACGAGCGGAGAATATACATGTGTGTGTGTGTTCCTTTTTTCAGGCCTACAAGCGGAGTTGTTCTACGTGAGGGAAGGCGTGATTAACGAGTATGCCATCAAATTCGTCGTACCTGTGCCGGCTCAGGTCCATAAGTTACACTTCACCTGGGAGAACCTCGCCGGAAGACCGGTGAGTTATAGACTGATACTAAATGATGACGGGCTTTAACGAACTCGCATAAGCAGCAAACAGGAAAGGGAAACACGCTGTTGGTCTTTGGTACTCATGAGCTCACGAACCTTTAGCCTTCGACGATCTTTCCACGTCCAAACTGCGCGTCGGATTTCGTTCTATGCGATGTTGGGCATTTTAATTAGTTTCCAGACGTTTTTGTAACGTGACGAAATAGCAACAACGACAAAAGTCGATTTACATTCGAACGAGTATCTTACGCCTTTTTACCTTAATGGAGCAAAAAAGGAACGTATTTTGACCTTTCACTCATTTGTGTACTTATAGCCAATTTTCGTGAAGGTACGAAGATTGGAAATACTTAGGTGTCTGATCGGAGTTTTTCTCGGGTGAACGACAAGTCTCCAACTAACGATAAATATTTCGAGATTACGTACAATCGTTTGAGCGATTGTTGTCGAATCGTGTTTAAAGACAACGCGATCGAGTTAAAGAAAACAAGGCTACGTGAATATTCAAGCTTTTGATGTTAACTTTTTCAATGTTCCTCTTGGATATTGGTGTCGCCCTTTTCCTCTCTGTTCGATCTTGCGAAACGTAATAATCGTGCGACAACTAATTCCTAGAATTTAAGGATTATGATTAATAAATAGTCAGAACGCTCACTTGAACAGAGATGCTACGTTTCATAGAGAATTTCTTTGATATCCGCGACTCGGAAGAACTTCGCGAGGTTTCTCCTGTCTCGAATTCGTGACCACGCCCCTTGCCAATGCTATATCAGACCCTGGCCGTCTCGAATTATCTCGAACGAGCCACGCTCCGCGGACTTACATAATTCTCCGGCCGTAACGAAACGGACAACATTTACGCGGCATTGTCTCTCTCTCTTACAATGGCCAGCAGCGGTCTAACGAATTTTCGACCCTAACCTCGCGTAAACGAGATCCAGGCGGGAGGGATGATGCTTACATAATATGAAATAAATCCCGTGCTGTTCTTGGGACGATAGGATGTTGCTCGAACGAGCTCGAATGAAAAAAGATGTCAGAACTATCGCAGGCATGAGCGCCTTTTTCCAATTTCTTATTCCAATTCCTAGTTCCTATTCTTTTCTGAAGCTCTCCTCCTTTCCCTCTCTGAACATCTCGCTCTTGTCGATGGCATGGCAAATTTTAGATTTAGTTAGCATAAATGTCTACATCTTATGTAGAGAAACAACAAATGAAAAGATATCTAAAAAAAGAATTTATGTTTTAACTAGCAAGAGAACTTGTTATTGAAAATATAAAAACAGAAACGGAGTCACAAGAGGCTGATGTCCAAAGTACTTCAAAAGAGTCCATCTTGTTCCCGCAAATGGTACCAAATAGGGTACTGTAACAATAATAAGATTATCATCATTTGTAGTTCTTGTAAAAAGTATGCGGAAAGAAAAAATACATTTGTAAGAAATATAGTGGAACATAACATTTTGTATCAAATGCTTACTTTCTATTTCTTTTACACTTATTATTATTATCATATTATCATATTATTTTAATATTTTTGTTACCGAATATTCTTTTCGTACTGTTGGTGTTATTATATTAACTTTATAATTATATTATTATACTTATCATAGATGTCATGATATAGTAATTATAATTCTACAACTTTAAATTATTTTTGTTAGATAATAATAAATTAATAACTATAAAAATATTCTACTATTATGAATTCTTTAAAGACCGGTCATTTTGACTTGTTTTAGTAGAAGTAGCTTCATTTTTTTCTCAGTAGTTCTACTATTAATCTTCTTCCTTTTTTCCTATTTCGCGACTCCTCGCCAGACTCGCTACTAATGCTAATGTAATCCAAACTGTCGAGAGTGTTCGCCACGTTGAAGACAGACAGTGATGTTACTCTACGCATTCCAACGAGTAATTTGGTGGAAATCACAAATTTATGCGTTCCAATAAAAAAGATGGCGAGAAGTAACGAACTTACGTTTGCTAAATTCATAGCAATCGCAAACTCGTTCGAAGGAAGCTAGTTGTTTCTCGGTAAAGAGATTCTAAGAAGAGACGGATTCGCTCGTACGAATACTCAACGAGCTTCTCTTTGGGGTTGAACGATCACACCGGTGCGGCTATTCCAATCTTTAGTTTCGTTCTCTTTCTCTTGCCTTTTCCTCGTACTTATCGGGATTATCGAAGCATGTCGCTCCGGCGTGTTTCTCAGCCTTTCGACCGGCACGATACCGTCGGTCTCCGTGAATGATGATCTATTCTACGAAACATTTCGTCCAGTCGAAGAAGAAAAGCGAGTGGAAGATAAAAAATACAAGATGTACTAGCATACCCAAAAAGAAAAATAAATAGGGAGGGAGGGAGGGAGGGAGGGAGGGAGGGAGAGAGAGAGAGAGAGAGAGAGAGAGAGAGAGAGAGAGAGAGAGAGAGAGAGAG
>JAITYT010000044.1:960368-975397 GCA_025433975.1 Liostenogaster flavolineata
TTTTAGTAACGGCGATCATCCTGAATAATTCTATGGATTTTCTTTCATCGATTTAGTGTAGATTGCGATCCTTCCATTGAACCCTTCGAGGCACGGAATTTTAGACAATAAAAAAGCCGCATCGCATAGAAATTATATTCTGATAAAATGTAAAAAATTGAAGTTGTTTTAATCGATGGAGAAATAAAGTTACATAAAATTGATATAAATATTTTTTAAGCATTTAATTAAATGCGGAATCCATCGGTGAACACAGTGAAGAACCGTCGAAGTGGCTGGATTTCGATTTAGGTATCAAAAAAGTGGGACATTTTAGCTCTGTCATGCTTCAAAGGGTTAGGACAAAAGGATAAGAACGATGGTAAAAATATCGAATTTATATAAGATGCTTTTGCAACATTTTCGAAAAAATGAAATTTTAGCCGATTCTTTGTTGAACGTGTTCACGACAGGGCCATAAATCGTGCGTTTCTCCATGGAGCGGATATTCCTTAGCACGATCGTAATTACGTGCTCGAATTCTTCGGCTGTACGTAGAAAATTCTAAATGAAATTTCAAAATCGGATATATTCCTTGTAATATTAATTATTCAGATAATTAGATTAATTATGCAGTCGATACAATTTTATCCCTAATCTTATCAACAAAAAGGAAGCTGTGATTAGATCCGTTTGTATCACCGGTGATACATCATATGATGAACGCTTCAAACAAGTCGTGATTTTATTCGCATTTCGGCGAAGAACGGCGATTAAACTTGGACGATTCGATCACGAACATAAAGGTGTAAAAAAATTGATTATACTTGAACCGCGACGTAAATACGCGACGAATGGCGCAGCGTGCGGATTTGCATTCGGTCGATTCGAAGCACCGCAACATCGTCTTTAACGGTCAAGGAGAAACGAACGACCGATAAAAATGCGTTCGAGCTCGAGCGCGCGAGTTGAACTTGCTCGAGGTGCACCGGGATTCGCGCGTTAAAGTGGCCGCACGATCCACGTGCCAGCGATTCCTATCGCGTATTTTCTAAATAATTGAATTCTTGACATCCTAAGAGCATAGCGGAACCTCCTAGGTGACGCGAAAAACGTAAGATAAAGTGGGAAGAATCGAACGTTCGACGTTAACGTTTCGATCGGTAAAACGAATTTTTTCGAATGTATTTCCGTAAAACGTGAAAATTATTATTCTTTCATCGTTGTTTCGAACAATAGGGAAGGAAGAATGAGAATTACTGATATGGATACATAGTAACTCAAACTGAACCACATGAAAATAATGACGGAAATTCTGGTCTCCTAATATAGAGTGGGCCAGCTTGGACCGACTATTTTTAATAATTTATAATTTTAGTTGGGTTTATTTTAGTGAGGAGCAAAATACAGTATCTGATGTGCCAAGACCTGTTCGCAATGAAGATGCTGTAGAGACTGTGCGACAGATTGTCAACTCTGCTTCATCTGTCTACGTGCTACTCAATTACTACTCCAAAACATCGTTACGGAGAATTTTAAAACTTGATCTGAAGTTGTTTCCATATAAGATTCAAGTGGTCCAAACATTATTACCGCGGGATCCAGAACAACGCCAACGATATGCCAATTGATTCGTGCAGCTAGCCATATAACAAATAATCCAGATTTTCTAAGTAACTTAATTATGAGCGATGAAGCATATTTCAATTTAAATGTGTGGTGTGTAAATAAACAGAACTGCCGAATTTAAGATACGGAGAATCCGAGAGCTTTGCATTAGCGTCAATTACACTCTCTCAAATACACTGTTTTGGAGAATGATGGTGAACATCCACGAACCATCATTGGTGCAGTGTACCGTACGAAATAGAGGTCATTTAAACGGTGTTATTTTCCACACATAGATTAACAAAATGTTAACAAAGCACACTTTCACGTAATAATACAAATTTTTAAAAATATTAAAATTACAAAAATTATATGCATTTCGCATCAGTCAGTCCAAGTTGATCCACCCTGTATAGCCTGATTGTTCGAAAAGTCTTCGTCCGATAAAAAATGACGAATTTCAATTTAATATATTCACAACGTCAACCTCAAGGATCATCAACCGCAAAAATGACAAAGATCGTTTTAAGATACAAACAATACAACGTTCCTACAATTATCGTCGCGATCTATCGGAACAGGCTTATATAATATTCATTATCGACGAGGACTTTTTGAACAACCCATACGACGATAATCTTTCTTTTAGTACATCGCCTTGTTACTTTGTTTCTGAATTCGGTCGTTTCAGAATCGAATCGTCTCTGCTTTCGATCGCCTCGATATTAAACCGTGACTGGATTCGCGTCCTTATCACGATTTACATTGCACTAGAATGCGTCCAATAACGAGGGCAATACCAAGTGTGTCGAACCTCCTACGTAACGAAAGCTACGCACCTTCGAGAGAATACAAACGAATCTGCATCAAGTACCTCATTCGGTCGAGGATAGATTCGGTCCCCTCCCTGTTTTTCGCGAACGATTAAACCATCAAAACCATTTCAATACGGACCAATATTCGAATTCCGTTACGAAGTCTGATCCTACACTCATTACGTCGGTCATAACGACAGCGATGTAACTGTAGGAATGTAATGTTCAATAGAATGCAGCTTGATAACGAAGCGCGCGATAATTTAATAGGTGATCGCAGTCGAATTACATAGATATGTTTCACCTAAAGGTGATCCTTATTACTGCTGCCGTGCGAACTCTTTCTTTTTTCTTTTTTTTTTTAATTTTTCTCAGTCGTTTCACATTTCTCTTCTTCTGGATACGCTTCCGTCACTATCGATACCATCGTAACTATTCGATGGTACTTCCAAAGAGTCACGCAGTTGGAGAATATTAGACAGTTACTCGAACAGAAACAATTTACATATTTCCAACTCTGAAATATTCCCTAACAAGCCGCCCAAGGCTAAGCATATACCGTGGGTCTCTTAAACACGTACAACGTTTTTAGTTTTAATCTAATGGTAGAAAGTCTACGATACTAGTTTGGCATTCCTGTCCCTAAATAGTTTCTCACGAGTCGCTCTGAAAACGAGTCGAAGCTGTCGTAAAGGAGCAAAAAGATTTTAACCCTTTTAGTGCCAGACGCAAAATTAATACCCATGGGAGAGACACGGAACGCATAGACTTCCTAAACGTAATGAAAACGTAGTTTTCGTTTGATTTAATAAATATTGCTTATGTCATTTCGAAGTAGAAAGATAGACCATTGAAATTCAGTCAACAGTCGTCAGTTTTTGTTTACATAAGTGTTCTTTAATAACAAAAATAAAATGAAATGAGATGAGTTTTCTTTCATAAGAACATTTCAAAACTACTTTATGCTATATAAAAGTGGAGTTGAAACTAATTGTATATTTTTAAAGGTTGTGGTGAATGCACTGTACTCTATCCGAAGTAATTCGTAGAAATTCGTTTCGATGATTGAAATACATTTACAGCGACAAAGCAAAGCATATATTAGGTGGGATATAAAGGCTGTAGTAATTTGACTCTTTTTTACAGGAACTATTGTTTTCTGAAAGATTCAGATATTATTTAAACAATCAAAGAAAGTTATCGACAAAAGCTTGAAATTTCTTGTCTATATTCATCTTCTCACGTAACGTCTACGATATGTAGATATGTAAAAAATGCTTGCGACTCGCGGACGATAAAAAACAAAGAAACAACAAATGCGACGTTCTTTCGGTAATTCTAACCGTTGTTTAAAACAAACACAGTCGGATTGGCATACTCGATGTCGTGAGATTATTCATAAACTGTATCAGACAGAGAAAAGAATTTTTAACAAAAATGACTTCTTTCTTCGAGGACTATATCATTTGATAACAGATTTATTTAATCTTTAAACAATTAATTAATAATTTCTTGTCTATATTCCGTTATATTTGAGGAAGTGGTCTGTGAAAGACTATCTAGTTAAAAGAATGCTATCGTCGAGGAATCCAATTTAACGATACAACTAGGACTCAGCCTTCTCGCACGCTTCATTGTCTACCACGAGACCTGTTACATCCTTGCCGCTACAAATAATTGATTTATTGCGAGTTCAAGTCATTCGACGATTCGAAAAAAATTATATATTTCTTAATGCACTAAGTAATGTATACAAAAAAATGGCAAAAAATAGGGAACACGATATCAATATATAAATTGTGACGTAGACCGATACATCATGCGTTGCTTTTCAATGCATCGTACAAAATTACGTATATCACTAATCGAATGTTATATTATTAATTAATTCGTATGCACTTACCCGATGTAAAAAAGAGACGACGTTCGGTAGATAGGTCTTCGAATTGCAGCGAAGTGCAGCGAGACCACTTGCACTTCGAACACAAACTACGATATCATTTCACTTTACTTCGCGACGCCATACGAAAATATATCGAAATTACGAGTATTTAACCAATTTTCAGCCATCTATGATTGATTACGAACTAGTACTGCGTAGAACTACTCGACTGCCGCTCGGTTGTTCTTTCTTTTTCGAATGAACGACGAACGAAGCAAACAATTGTTTGAATTACGATTGGTTTAAGTATTATCAAAATGATAACAATTCGTTGACCTAGGTGTCTTTTATTATCTCAATGCAGTGTTAGTTTGTAATCGGTCGACGCGTGAATATCTTAATAATAAGCGTAATAAACATAACTTATATAATAATATCGATAACATAATTCAATATTATAAACATAATTGTTCATTTATTTCTGTACAATTTTTAAAAACATTTTAAACAAAGTACTGGCTGAGCCTCATGACGATTGCAATACGTTGTTACTCTTTTAGTTTTCTTTTTATGGCATAATCTCTACTCTTTTTTTTATATAAGCATTCATAACATTCCTTGCAATGTTTTCTTGACTTTCTCGCGGATTAATTCTTTCTTGTATAAATTCTAACACGATTCTATACGTCTATTTAATCACACAAGTTAGTTACAATATGTTCGCTTTACTAGTAACATTTTCGGCCTGGGCATACAATGTACACCAAACCACATGACAACAATAACAGTAAAAAAATAAAAAACAACAATGGTTATTATTGGCGTAAGATTTTATTTTTCACTTTAGTTCGGCGCCGCCCGATAAAATAAAGTGCTCTTAGAGTAAACGCCTATGGGAGAAAAACATGAATTCCAGCGCCAACGTAAACGTGTTAAATAATACTCGTAATTCCGACGTACTTTCATGTCGTGTCGTGTCGTGTCGTATCGCGAAGTGAAGCGATGTCGTAGTTTGCGTTCGTAGTGCAAGTGATAGCAAATAAAGTGCAAGGAAATTCCGAGAATACCAACAATTATGGACGCATCTTGAAGGAGCTGCTACCGAGACTCGAAGACACAAGTGCACACGGATTAACTAATAATTTACTAATCGATTATTAATATAATTTTGTACGATGTATTTTAAAACAAAGCACGATGTTTTCATATCGGCCAAAGCATTAGCCGACATCACAATCTACGCATTGATATCGTATTTACTATTTTTTTGGTCATTCTTACTGTGTACGTCATTTAGTCGAAGCATGATCGAGAAATATACCATATGTGCGTAATGTTTTTAAGTCGAATCTTTTCCGTCTTTTCCGAGTCGTCGAACGACTTGATAGTCTTCCACAGACCACTTCCTCAAATATAACAGAATATAAACAAGGAATTTTTAATTAATTGTTTAAAGAATAAATAAATCTGTTAATTTTTATTAAGAATTCTTTTCTCTGTCTGATACAGTTTATGAGTAATCTCACGACTCGAGTATGCCAATTCGACTGTGTTTGTTTTAAACAATGCAGAATTTTTGTTTTTAAGAGATTTTGAGATTGCTGGAATTGCCGTTATAGACTTTACGTTTGTTGTTTATTTGTTTTTTATCGTCACTGCTTCCTCCAGAGTCGCAAGCATCTTTTACACATTTACATATCGTAGACGTTACGAGAGAAGACGAATATAAATTCCAAATTTGTTGTTCGTAACTTTCTTTAGTTATTTAAATAATAACCGAATTTTTCACAAAACAATAGTTTGCGTAAAAAAAGAGTCAAATAACAACAGTCATAAAACGCAACGGCCTTATACCGTGCGAATTATTTTGACTTTTCCATCGTTGATCCTTGAACGTCCTTTTCTCTTCGTTTGGATATAAGATTCCTTATCATCCTATCGTTCGACAGTAGTTCGTGAAACGATTTACATATCCATATTCCTTGAGTATTTCCTCACGAATCGCTCTGAAAAGGAGTCGCGCCATGAATACGCGCTAAGCCCCTAATTGCCGTGAAATTTGAGTGAAACGTCTGGCGTCGAACGACCACTTCTCCTTCATAAGAATCTCAACGACCGTGCGCATCGCCTCGTTAACAATACGCTCGTAAATTACGTCCCTTTAATGTATCAACGCCAGCTTGCGAACGACTCACTATTCTCAACGCGTAACGGTAATCGGTCATGGCAAACGACGAGATAATATAACGCTATGAGCGAATTACGTGCCTGTGCTTACATCCACCTATCTACGTAAAATCGCGATGTTTTTGACTATTCTCAAAAAAAGAATGAAGTTTCCCTCGTATCCTATCGTTTTCCCCCTTCTTTCCTCTCGTTACTTTAACCATCCAAAGACGGGGTATTAAAAGCTTATTATAAAAATGTTAAATGAAAAACTTTGTACTAAAATTTTGAATAATAAAATTTATATTAAAATTTAATTATCTCTAATTATACTTAAAATTGCGATACTGCTGATGTATCGAATAGATGACTTCTTCAGCCATTAAATAGATGTCGATACATGAATTGTTTATTTTGAATGCGACCCAAGTCACTTTTTTAAAAAAACTAAGTTAATGATAGCATTAATTACAATGTAATGGTATCTCTTGATTTTAAAGAAATTTGCAATCAATATATTGAAAAATATTGAACAGAATAACAAAAATGTTTATTTTCAGTAGCAATTCCATTGGTGGTAAAAATATTTTAATAGGAATGTTAAATGTACACTTAAGCAGTGTGATACATTGGTATCCTATGTGTATATTTTTATTTTATTATTTTATTCAAATGCAAACTTATAAATATCTTAATTTAATTAAATTTAAATATAAATGGACTTAGCTCACTTTCAAAATAAACGGCTCGTATCGAACGGTAATCCTTGGAAGGTTAACAAGTCGATTGAATTCCGTTTTTCTTACGAATCGTCGTTTTTTCTACGTAGTTCCGCGTCTCTAATTTTTCCCGATGATTATTTGCTAATATGTCTTCACAAATGGAAACGGTCGTCTTCATCGTTTTTCGTTTTTTATTCGTCCAGCCATAATTCGTACCGTGCATCCACCAAATCGTTCTCGTACGTCTAGTTATTCCTTGATCAAAGAGTCCGCGCGACAACAACGTAACGACATTGGTAAAACGTCCACCACCATTAACTACATCTCACGTCGTTATCTTCTGTCGACACGTACGTCTTTTTTTGCTTAATAACATGCATATGCATTTGTGTTACGCCAGTAATTCCTAGAAAGAATTCCTATTGCCAAGAGATAAATAAATAAATATCTATTTAAACGAACCTCTTTAATTATCAAAAATCAATATTAGCTTTTCTCGCTTCTGAAACACCCGAGATCCGAAACAAATGATCTCTATCTTCATCGTGATCTTTAAACTGGATTTCCACGAGCTTCGCTTCGCTAATCTCGTCGTGCTTCGTTAGAATTACCGGCGGTGGTTCGAAAAACTCGTCGTAAATCGACGCACGAATTAAATATTATTCATTACGGTAGGCAGTTATTACATCGTCGATGGTAGCGGGATAAGGATATGATTCCACGCAGCGGTTCACCTCTTTTCCAAGAAGGTGCCTCCCATCAAGATCCAGTTATTATACCGGGTAATCGGTCAGCATTCGTACGTACGATCCTTCCCCTTCTTTCTATCCTTCTTCCTTTCCTTCCTTCTTCGATCTTTATCGACGGTAACAAGCTGCGTTAATCATTTGCAATCCGAATTCTTTTCCATTTTTCTTTCCAAAAACTCCTTACTATTCCGAGTGTTTTAATTTTAATGAATTCCAAAATAGAGTTGATTGAAAAGATTTAGTTGAAATAAACTTGTTGAACAATTTTGCATATCGATAATAACATATAGTTTGATAATGCTCGATATAAACCTCTGAAAATGGAGCACTCGTGTTTCGACGAGAATTGCTCTATCATCCGTTTCATCCGTCACGCGATACCTTAACGAATACCTGAAAAACTTGCTTTTACTTCTTTATCTGTCTTCGTTCAAAGGTATTTATCTTTAATGAATTAATTTAATTCTTTGGAACAATTAATAATAATATTTATATTCTGCGCTAATCGAGCAAATATCCATTTTTTCTTTACTTTTATTTCATTAAGTCTTGTAGTATGAAACATTGGATTCTTCGTCATTAAGGATTTGATCGGTGAAGTAAATTTCCTAATTTTTATTTTTCATTTTTTTTTAGTTCTTATTATATAAAATTATTAAAAAAAAATGATAAAACCAAAATCGACGAATTTACCACTTCAACGATCAATCCGCGAATGATGAGAAAGCCAACGTTTCACATTACGCAACCTACTAATATTATCGGTAAAAGGTTGTATAAAACTATTGGTAAAAAACTATTGAAACTGGTAAAAATATTGACCGTTGTCGGGTGAGTATGCTAATCGCGAAAGACAACGAAAAAGAAACGACTGACGCATATTATCCTGTAGATCCTAATACGAAATACGCGATTGCCAGTGGAAACGTGCCAAACTGTCACATTAACCGCAAACTAGTTAACTGTGGTCAGTGCTAAGTAAAAATAGAAGATCGGCTCGAGAGTGTGAGAATTTGATATGACCACCGTTAGCAGTAACAGATGTCAGTAATAAAAGTAGAAAAAATTGGATAGAGATTGGAGTCACGGTGAGATATCGCAGTGTCGTTCCTCTCGTTGTCGTCTATGAACCTGTCAAATTCAAGCTTTTCCTTTTGCACGACGCGACGTCGACGTGACTCAAGATCGTCGCCGATTGGAATACGTCGAGGCCTTAATTTAATCCTTTCAAGCTTTAAAGGGACCACGCGTGGATCGTAAAAGGAAACCGGTTGCGCCTGATGAGTATTCGCATAAGAAACATCGTGAGATTGAGAAGAACCCACGAGGAAATCCACTTAACCCTTCGTTGACCAACGTCTCTTCTACCAACACGCTGACAACCGTGACAACCGTCTAGATCAAACCTACATTCGGTGCATTTCCTAAACTTAACGCATTTTATTGCGTTTTTGATAAACAATTTTGGCAATATGAAATACTTACGTATCATATAAATATTAAGTCTACCGGAAAGTTCCGTCGACTAATGTCATCTCAAGTTGAACATTGACTCTTCCGATCATTGCATTTCTACGTAAGTGCTCGATATATGCGAAAATAGATGTATATATGTCTATTATAGTACACAAAGAAATTGTTAATATAGTAGAAATATTAATTAATGTATCGAAAATGTATTAGTTTCTTTTAATTCAAAGGTAAATAAAAGCACGTGATCGAAGAATAAAAAAAGTTTGCTTTTAATCAAAATTAAGTTCGAACCAACGCTTCTACGTTTAATTGTACGATCAAAACTACATCGTTTACAAGAGTGCCTGAAAGAAAGCAGAATATTCGAAAGTACGTTTTAGTAAGGATCCCCGGCAGGCCGGAGACCTTCGTCGATAATTTGAAGCGGCCTAGATCGCAATAGGGCCATCCTGCTTGGCAATTGCAATCGATCCAGCCCGTTTTGCGATGCACGGTCGTTGCGGTGCAACGATCGATCGACCGTTGGTGCGATCGATTTCTCACGGTTAAAGAACGTGCGAGGAATCGCACAACGAAAGAGGTGCCGCTCTCTTGACCGCGAATGCAAGTTATCGATGAAGTTACGATGTGTTTGAACGACAATAAAGCTAATCGTTAGAAAGTGCAATTTCGAAGTGAGACTTCTTAGAAGAATTGTCTCCATTTTTTTTTAAGAAAATAAAGGAATTCAACAAATTGAAAGAAACAAGAAGGAAAATACGAAGACGTAGAAAAACTCTCAGAAAGTGCGAAAAACTAAGACACAAAAAGAGAAAGAAAAAAAGTAGAACATTACACGTTACACAGTATATCTCCTAGAGGTTCTTATTTTAATATTTTTTGTTCGATGAAAGTATACAACTTGGAACTGACAGCTAGTTTTAGCGTTAGAAATTCAATCTAAGCACCCGTTTTTTGAATATCGTGCAATTCGATTCGATAAAAAAGAACACTGAGCATAAAAGTTATATTTTTATGTTTTCCTAGGGTAATTGCACATCAACCGCACCTAAGACGCATATTTTCTTAATCAAAAGAGTCAGTAGGATCCTTTAACAAACAACGTCGTTGACAAAGACAAGATACCAAAGAATATAGCAGTATAGAATGGTCGAAAGTGCCACTGATTCGATTTTTTCTCCCAATGCACCATTCGATAGCTAGTAAAAATAAAAAACCCTCTTGTGCTAAGTTTCGACTCGAATAAAATATGATTTGCAGTTTTAACCCTTTTAAAAAAAAAAGCTAGCACACTCCAGCTAAAAAAGAGGTAAAAACCTAAAATCATATTTTATCCCTTAACTACCTTTCTCGATCAGATACAGGAATGAAACTTGGTACAACATGGCTAAAATTACGGAAATGTTAAACTGTATACCCATATGTCTAAAAAAAATGATCAAGAATTGAAAGATCTAATGTTTAATCTAAAATAAAAGATTTTTTTCTAAAGATTTTCGATGTACTAAATAAAATACCGTTTTAACACGTTGACTGCGATGTCATCCATATTTGAATGTCGCAATCCGTTTCAAAAATTTGTGTCGCCCATCTTTTACTGTTGGTTTCACTTTCTCGCGTAAGATCATCGATAAATATCCAATGAACAACTCAGGACATTTTTCGATATTTTGGCAGTGAAGTGTTAAAGTATCGCGCACATTCATCTCATATTGATCACTTTCGTACGAAATCGTACTGATCGCGATTTCCTTCTTGTGTTTCGTCTACCGATACGTATCAATCGAAGGCTCCCGTCTAATTTTACGACCTTGCTAAATTATGGTCAGTACTACCACTGTGCTTCACACGAGATCAATCGATCTCGCAATTTCGCGTCATTGAGACGCCATCGAAACGAGGAGAAGCGCGCGGATACGCGTGTCGAGAAAGGGCAAAGTTGGTCTACCGTCGACCCACTAAGCTAGAACACTAATGGCGTCAATGAGCGAGTCACTCATGAACGGACGGCCCATCAATCAAAGCGTCGATCGGAGGACGCGATCGAGTAAAACACGTACACATATGTAAGCGGTTGGACGTGTGCCGAACGACGCTCTGGTCCAACATTTGACGTGATCGTCGAATAGAGATGATTTGGCCCTGCGCATCGTTCGTGATACATCAGGGATTTTTGTGACGCGATTTATCTTGCGGTAGATATAACGCGATATCCAAAGCACTGATTAATAAAAATGAATGAATTAAATTGATTTTTAATTACATAATTAAATAAATCAAGCCAGGGTTAATTGCTAGAAATTTGAATACGGCGTAGAAGCTACACCTGGAAAATCGAATTTCCAACTCAAGAATATTTAAAAAAAATGATAGGTGAAAGGAATGATTCCATCGAATTCTCGTGGGTCGAACATCGATGATTGAGTTCAAACTGAACTGTTTAGAACGATTCCAAGTTTCTCTGCGATGAGATTTAAACGAGAACTAAAGAAGCACAACATTTCAGAAGGAAACTCGTCGATGGGAAAGCCTCTTTAACGCTTATGCGTTTATAGAGGTACAAAGTCATTCACCCGCGTCCTACACGCGAAACAAATATTGATCCGTCGTTCGTGAGAAAAAGCGCGTCTAGACGACGTAACGGATGTTAAGGCGATGATTCCTCGATTCTTACGTTCATAGATGGTAAGAGTCACGGTTCGAAGAATTTCGTACTCTGCGATGCGAGTACCCAACCACCGAACTCTGGATATTTTGGAATCTAGAGTAACTCGATTTATGATTGACAATATTTGCGTTGGCCGTTTACATCATTTTTCGCTGCGTGTTTTAAAATGGCGAAGAAGTTCGAATTTTTAGTCTACGTCAGCTCGAGAAGTCGATAAGTTTCGACGACGTCTACGAAGGAAACTAAAGTCCTTCGATCAATTGCTACCTAAATTTTCTAAAGTATTCGATTTCCATAATTTTCACAATTCACGCAGTTTTCACGATTTCACGTGATAATTCCAAACGTTTTCGAAGAACATCTAAATAATGGTATTCTGTGTCCTACGATTAAACAAAATTAGGACTTATTCACGTACGTTCGAGACGATAATAAGAAAAATCAAGGATACCGCGAAGAAGAGAAAGAGGAAGAGGAAAAAATCTGTAATTTCGCGTGAATTAGATGGCAAACATTAGGCAAGGGTCAGTGTCGTTAACACCATTGGCAGCGTGTCAGACGAATTGAGAAACGGTATTTGTCGCGTGACAAGCGATTTCATACGCTTTACGTTTGTTAGGAAATAAAGAAGAAGGAAAAGCAGTCGATAAGCGAAGAATCGTCCTGCTGCGAATGCGAAAGATCAACGAACGAACGCGAATAACTGAATCGTCGTAGCAACGAACGGGTCAGCCTAGAATCAAAGTAGATTCGACGGGCATGAGCGTGAAACGCGACATGAAAAAAGAAAAAAAAAGAAAAGAAAAAAAGTAATAGAACGAACGTTCGCCTCTACAGAATTCGAGCGGTACTCGATCGCCTCGTCGTAAGGAAAGCAATGAAAGAAAACGGGAAAAAATCATAAAAGAACGAGGAACGTTCTTTTTGTTTCTTTGTTCATTTTTTTAATGAGGGAAAATAAAGATAGAGTAATCAGAAGAAAACTTTGATCGCCGATAATTTTAGATAGCAATAAAAAATGAAAGATTTTAGCGTTGCAGCTAGCAAGGCCAAAATCGTGTCTCTTGTCTTTTTGAATATTGTAGTTCCTATTATCTCTGATATCTTCAATTTCTGGATTTTATCTACCAAACAATGCTTTGACGATGAAAAATGTAAATTCACGATTTTAACACGTTCACGACGATCGTATTTACGTAATTACGTAAATTGCTCATTTAACCGAATATAAATCGGTGAAATTTTTTCCCTAATTTTATAGACGAAAAAAAGGATGCGATTAGATCCGCTTGTACCACCGATAGCGTATCACATCGAGAACGTGTTAATTAAATACGAAGTACAACTTATTCGACGTATTATATAATATATACGAATACAATTAAAATTTCACAACGTTTCAAAGATCGTGAACTTTTTCAAAGATCCCATGACTGCAAAATAAAATTGAAAAACATTGTTCGAGGCAGCTTACGATGTATTCCAACTTCAACAACGTACCAAGATATCCTTTGCTAATTAGCTTGTCTATAGATTTGTGCGATGATGCTCGATCACAACGATCCAAGACAAACTGAACGATAAATCTTATATAAAAATAAATATTAAAAATAAAATTTGTCGAAATAATACCGAAAAAAAAAGAATATTTTTCTCGTCGTTTCCTCGATTGACTCTAAGCATAATAAGAATTCGTACATTTTTCAACAAACATGGATAAAAATTCTCGAGACAGTCATCGAATTTTCCACGAGATGCATCGATTTATCGTCGAATCGTTCGTCGTGCACGTAGATATAAATATCTTCGTGCGTTCGATTAGTTAATTTATTCGATTATTATTCGATGCATAATGACGAAGTAATATAAATAATATAAAAGACATAACTTCCTTCGAACGCGTAGCGACGTACAATCGAAAGTTCACCTCTGTTTCGTGCCGACGAAGAATATTCCACGTCCTTCGAAAGAATCTTCTTCTTTTATCCGATCGATTAATTAATTAATCGTAAATAATCAAGAATTAATTCTGAATAAATTCAAAATATATTACGAATTATCGCGATTCACAATCGTTATTCGTTCAATAATTCACGTATTTCATCATTACGATGTGTTCCCTATTATTGTTATTATTATTATCATTATTATTATCAATATTATTATTAGTAGTAGTAGTAGTAGTAGTAGTAGTATTAGTAGTAAAATGTAGTAAAAAGAAGAACTTCTTGAAGAAATCATTTTTTAAAAAATTCATAACTCAATTAATCCTTCAATCAGTCCCCACGAACGACTAAAATTCTAATAAATCCAAACATCCCAGAGTGATTCGAATCTCGGTCCGTTACTCCATCGCAACGATCTCTTTTTCCCAAAAAACGAAATAATCGACGCACGAGAGGTTCGTCATCGTCTCGGATTCGACATCGAAGTTGCTTCGTCGTTCTACCGAAAGTAGAAGGAACGAGGAAGAGCAGGAGAAGGAGGTGGAAGAAGAGATGGAGGTGGAAGTGGAAGATACCCTTTTTGTTAGATATTAACGGAACGAAGTCATACTACACCACGAGGCCTTCGCGAGTGGTAAACGGTCGCAAGGGGTAGGGGACCATAGATATAAAGGAGAGAGCCCCGTCCTCCGGGGGCCCAGTACCGTTCAAAGATGCAGACCGGCGGGATGCTGCGCGGTACCAGGTCCATCCGATCTCCTCTCATCCTCCTGGTACCTCTCATCCTCCTCATTGGCCTTGCCCGTGAGTAAAAGGAACATCGCGTAATAAGCGGCGCGCCCGGTGATCGTCCTACCGTCGATAGGAGTGTAGACAGTGTCTAACGTGCAGTGGGGGATTCCGTCGTGCGTGGCGAACTCCTCGTTGATCCGACTAAGTAGGATTCGTAATAACGATAGTAACGCTAAAAATGATAACGATCTAACGAAAGAAGAGATGTAACGAGAGAGAGAGAGAGAGA
>JAITYT010000044.1:980436-994346 GCA_025433975.1 Liostenogaster flavolineata
GAAGCACCGAGTTCTGCTTCAGAGATGAATACGGAGACATTGATCCAACGACTAGCTCCGCCACCAGTCTATTACAAGGACCTGAAGCTACTCATTGGTAATAAGAATGCTTCTATTCTTGAAAATGCGTATAAAACCCTGGAGGATTATGAAAAAAATTCTACTCCAGAGACGCTGATGGTATCTTTAATTCCTCAGCCGCTAGAACAATCGATTCAGACCATACACCAAAACGTACCTACATTGAAAGTAACGGGCAAGAATTCATCGATCGAGAAGGCATTCTCTTTGCGCAGAATGGCGAACGTTTTTAAACTATCACCGATCGCCCCGCCAGAAGCATCTGAGGCAGAAGATACTCGAAAAAATTCGTCCACTATAATGAATTAAATCGTATTACAGAGAAAATATATTTAGACTTATTAGAAGTATTTTCGTACTTGCATTAATTTTCGACGTTTTTGTAAGTAAGTTTCTATCGAAATCCTTAGATTATAGGAAAATATCATTTCAATCAGTGAAGTAACGCTTCGTCTGTGAAGTAACGGTGTATATTACTTAATACAAGTTTCATCGTAACAACGACGCACCTAAAAATGTAATTTTACACATCGTAGGAAATATTCACTCGAGCGCAAATATAGAGTTTTATTTATAAATTTGTCTATATTCGAGTTACGTATTATTTAAATTATATTTCGTGTTACAATTCCTTATAATACTAACGTTTTATTTCCAATATTGTCTTTGTGCTTGGAATTATAAAAAAAATGTAAAATTAATGATTTTGTCATCGTTATCAGTACCCCATTATTTGCTTTTTGTTTCATAAGGGCTTAAACCTTTAACCACGTTGTTCACTTCGTAACCATATAATAAAGAACGGGTCAATAAATTAAGGAAATTCTCTTTTACAAAACATAATCAATAATTATTATTCCTCCAGACAACGATGCGTATCGCATCGATCGTTTTAACAATCGAAATTATCGTTATCATCAGTTAATACAATATAATATCATATATCTCAAGATCTTCGTCGAATCGAGGGTTTTTTACGATTATTCTTATCGACGAATTCATTCTCGTTACTTGTGAGATCAGGACGTTAAGTTCGTACTTTGTAATCGTCCTCACCGTTTTTTAGAACGAGCATCGCCGAAATAACGCTCGCTCGATCATTCCTAGTCGCGTTCGGCGGAACCTTCAAATGCCGAGAGATATCTCCTTCCAGGTCGATGTTGAACCGCGACCTGCGATCTTGCAAGAATCTCTCGCTCGTCAGGACAAACGTAATGTTTTGAAACTCACAGATGTACGCTGGTAACGTCTCGCCAATCTCCGACACATAAACGTCTTTGTTATAGACCTGGCAAAGGTATCTCGATGGTTTGCCGCTGCTATTACTTTTTTCCTTCAATGGCGCCACTTCGCGTTCAGCATCGATCGTTTTACCAGGATTATTCAGAATGATCAATTGAGGATCCGATCGAACGACATTACTGTCGAAAGCTTCGTTCCTAACGTTATCGCCGATATCGTAAGTTCTTCGCGTAGCAGTTGCACTTCTTGCTCCTGTAGGAAGTGCGTCGTCGGCGACACGAATTCTAGCGATCATCGATAAAGCGGATAATAAGCACGAATAATTGTCGGCATCGGGACACTTCCGGTCTTTCTTCTCCGCGACCTTACGATCAGATCTTGTGCGTTTCGATTCTCGTTCGTGATAAGATCCAAGATCCATCATCGTCGACGCCATCTTCCCCTCAATTCTTCTTGGTCCAGCACGAACGATCGTATTGTTTGGGAGTCTCTCGATCACGGAGTCGAATTTTGGATCCTCCTCCTCTCGAATCGCCTTTCCGCTTACGTCATCGAGGGCGAATACCGCTAAGAATATCACGAGGTAGATCGTTCTTCCGTGGGTCATTTTAACACGTACGGGTCAAAATTAAAATGATTGGATCTTCGATCGTCGAAAACGCAATCCCCCACTGATCACGGAAAAAACTAGAAATGGCCAGAATTGCTCTTGGCACCGCACTGGAAGTTGCCGCGGTATGGAGTGTCGAGGTCACTGTAACGGAAAAAAATAGGATTCATGTGAATATATGACAAAGTAAGATGCCAGAGGAGTAGGAGATTAAACCGTCCGCGTTTTCTATGTGCGGGTGTTTGCACAACTCGCGTGCGTATTCGTGCGCTTTTCATGTTCAAGAACCTTATCTCCTGTTTAAACGCTACTTGGATACTGCCTTGGTCCTCTTCTATCTACTTCCGTTGACTTTTCAAACGTCAAAATCGATATTCCCCCAATAACTTCGATCGACTGGTTTTGAATCTACGAAGACGAATCGTTAATCTCTATAAAGTATCTCCAGCGTTCTTTTCAATCGGGAAGTCGATTCTTAATCTATGTACTGATCGTTCCCAATTATACTTTATCGGATAATTCTCGATATCGATAACTTCTCGGATAAGGGTCGTTATAAAGTCTAAATGGAATCGCCAGTTTCTTTATTTTCTCGATTTTAAAAAGTAAAGTAATCGATCATCGTAACGCGTCTAAATATTTGTCTAATTATTGAATGAACTATTTTCGTACAACTGAGAAATATTAAGTTCACAATCGAAAGAAGAGGGAATAAACTACCTGCATCAACTCATTGTAAAAGCAAGTGGTAAATTTTTTTTAACGCAAGTTTTGAAGAGTGCATTATTACGAAAAATAATTATAAAATGCATTATTATAAAAACTGCATGTTTATGAGATGACCTTATACACTATCAAACGATTAATATTTAAACATTTCAATAAACGATATAATTACATTATTTGAGTGAAAAGTCATGTATGTGTGTGAATGGATCTAAAAAGTACAATTTTAGAATCTTTTTGTACTTATTTTGAACATTTTTGGAAGAACCGTGCAGAAAAATCGGAAGTTACTAAATTCAAATGCTTCTGATGTTTAGATTTTATTATATTTTAATTTAAATAAATAAATTATATTCTAAGCTCAACAAAGAGCCCATAAACCGAAAAAAAAATAAATAAGAGAAGATGCCCCTGACGAACGTTACTACCGCCCTCGTACAATTGAGACGTGAACTATTTCTAACCGAAACATCGATCGAATTTTTCTACATAGAATAATATGAATAAAAAAACGATTCTTCGTGATTCTTCATAAAAATCTTTGTGATCGAAATTGCATCACGATCGCGCAACAACTTCAAGAGACGAGTCAAGCAACAAGATGTTACCTCTGAATGAAACGCTTCCTTAAAATGACTCTAGGTGACCTTACAGCAGCTCCGCAAGGGAGTCGTTGGCACGAGGGACACGCGTTCACGATGTGATGTCAACAATACTTTGTATCGAAGCGTAGTGGCGCGTGCAGAGATACACGACACGTACACGTGACTATGGAAAACTGAATGACTTTTCCAGACTTTAATCATCGAACTGCCACTCTCGCAACAGTTTTATTATTGACGAGACAGATAGTTTCCGGGATAAGATGAACGCCAGACCGCACGAGCAAATCTCGTCGAGCTAACTACCTACGTGCGCTCGTGTCCGGTCGTTCGTCATCTTCCCCACGAACTTTATAACACAATTATGAAAAGTAAGAATCATGTTCTCGCTTCGTTAAACGTTTACTTTCTCGCACGAAAGAGTACATGACACGGTTCGAACGTAACATAACCTAGAACCAAGGATATCGATATCGTTTGAACTTGAGAGAAGAAAAACAATAACAATGGCTGGACAACAACATCCATTCCCATCTGGCTTCCCTAACGTACAACAATCCCCCATGCGTTCTCAGTTTGGTGGAGGTCAAATGGTTTCCAGTTTAATGGGACCTCAACAAGGTGGTGAGTAATCGATGGATTTGAACGACCTAGTGAATTTATTTTGAATTTCTTATGGAAATGTTGTTGACTTAAATGTTAATTATCGAAGGACAAGTATGATAAAACCTATATATATAAATACGATGGCGAATAACGAACAATGGACACAATCATCGAATGTTTTAGGTATAGTGAGCCCACAGCAGTTTGGAGTAGGAGTAGGTGTCGGAGTTGGAGTAGGTGGTGTTAGTTCCAATTCTATGGGAATACCCAACCCTCAACAAGTGATGGCACAGCAACAACAACAGCAACAGTCGGTTGCTATGCAGCAGCAAATGCAGCAGATGCAACAACAACAGCTGCAACTGCAGCAACAACAACAGGCAGCATTGGTGCAGCAAAGCAATCAAGCTAGCAGTCAAGCTACGACTCCTCAAACGTCGGTACCACCGACTCAACCACCTCCGCAGCAACAACAAAACAAAGAATTCAATACCGTCAGTTTATGCAGGTTTGGGCAAGAAACAGTGCAAGATATCGTTAGCCGTACCTTGGAAGTCTTTCAAGCCCTAAAGACTCTCCAACCACCGAACGGTATATCATTTTAAAAATACCGATCTAACGTTCTTCAATACCGATATAACGGAGTACGGATCGAAACAGATTTTATTTCATTACAGGTACGACACAAGGATCCAGTATAGCAAATGAGAAAAAATCTAAGGTACAAGAGCAATTACGAATGTTGAAGTTACTATTCAAGCGCTTAAGACTGATTTATGAAAAATGCAATGAAAATTGCCAACTTCAGGGAATGGAGTATACACACATAGAGAGTCTAATACCATTAAAAGAAGAATGGGACATGAAATCTGATGAGAAGAAAACATCAGAGGCATATAGACTTGCCTGCGAAGAAAGCAAAGAAATTATGGAGGTTTGTTAAAACGTTTATAAAGAAAATACTGATTCAATTGATAATAATTATTTTTTTAATAATAATAAATCGATCGTCTTTATCTCTTTCAGCAAGTCATATTAAAAAATAGGCATCTTAAAGAAATCATCGATCATCTAAGACGCATTATTTCAGAAATTAACACGATGTTAAATATGCGCCGATCTTAAATTATTAAGTGTATATAATTGTTTGTATATGTTATGATAAACACAAAATAAAGCTACTATTTCATAATCTAGCGACATAAATAGCAAAGTCTTACCCATTATTCTTACCTGTGTTATTGGTTAGTTTTTATATTATTTATATTCATGTGGATAATGTCGCTCGTTCTTAGTATGGCTTCTGGAATTTTACCCATCGGAGTTTCCAAATTTCTTACGAATACTTCCAAACAATCCACGTCCGTACCTCGAAATTCACCGGTAACGCGTGAATTTTCATGCAAATAAAACTCTGCCTTTTTACCTATAATCAATAATACCTATGATATTTTTGGTACCACGATTTTACAATAATTCTTACGCAAGATACTCTCGTAATAACCTAAAACAAAACGCTTTACATGTTTACGACAGCTTTTATTTTGAAATATTCCTCGATAAATAATGCGTGCACGCGTTAAACGGCGGTATAAACTATCTAAGATTATAATTACGTTTGAATTTATTGCCAGCGCGCATTACATAATTACACAGAAATGAAGTCGAAAGATTGGCGCCACATTTAAGTAACATCGAAATTCGATAAACTACGAGAAAGTTTACGTGTCAATCATATAAGTGGAAAAACGCTTTTCGCCAGACATATAAAACGTTTTTATAGAATCTATAGCTAAAAGCCGAGAGTTTAATACATAATTAAATCGTAAATCCAAAACTTACCGACGATTCCAGTAATTACACGCAGGAAGCGTTCGCGAAGAAATGCACGAGCTTCTTGTTTTTCCGGAGTCGAAAAACTTAATTTCGAATCGTTCGTATCAATCTCTGCGTCTTCTGCTGCTTCTTCGAGCATCTTTTTTCTAAAAGAAAATAAACAATTCCTTGCGTCAGCCGTACAGACTTTTCATAACGCGATAAACGAGACAAGACGAAAATAATTACAAGATGTAACTTATCGTAACAGCTACGATACGACGTGTAAATTGAGGAATAGTGCGCGTATCATAAAATGTAACGTCGATCATCAATAAGAATTTATTCGTTGAATAACTTATTAATAATAATTTATAATTAACTTATTCGTGAGCGACGGCAAGCGCTTAGGTTAGAGACGAGGGTGCTGCCACGATCGGAGAAAATGCAAAGGATCTGAGATGTTAACAATGAATTTCAAACACAAAAAAATCGCATTGAATTTTTATAACAAATGATAATTTCTTATTTTACACGACGAATGTGTACATCGACCGTACCGTGATGAAGTTTTGGACTGACGAATATATAAGTCGAATTCTTCTGTTGTAACTTTAACAAAAAAAGTAAAACAAAACGATGAGGGATTACGCTTTTATTCGATAAAAAATTAACGATTTGTTGTTAAAAAGGTAATTGTAATCAAAAACTTAAAAATTGCCAAGAAACGATAGAATTCGTAAAGAAGAATGACTTAAACAAAATATATAATTTTACAAAATTCGGTTGATTTTAACGCGGTATTTTTTAAAACAATTCGGAAAATACCAGATTGCATTGGAGAAAATAATCGATTTATTTTGTAAAAAGTAATAGATCGTAAAAGAAATATCCAATATACCAAAGAAAACGATCAACTTATAAAATTCACGGCAATTTTATTGGTAATATAATGGAAACATACCATCAAACGATATTTTTATTATTTCTTATTGAAATTTCAAATTCCTGTAACAAATAGTAACTTTTTATTTTGTGTCAACCGCAATAACTGATTAAAGTACAATTAATCTAAATACAAATGATCGTACAATTTGATTACATTATCTAATTAGGACTTTGAACTCTCTTAAAAGAAATTGTTTATACTTCCATATGCGATGAATAAATCTTAGAATCTCTTTGTTACAAAAAATAAAGATAAAACTAACAAAAAGTATAAGCAAAGTCCCAAAAATTCTTATAAAATTTGTTGATCTCATAATTGGATGAAAATATCGATTTTTGTAATTAATGTAGAATAAAACAGATAATAAAACTCAAAAGAAATTTTTCAATAAAAAAAAAAATTTTTTTTTCAAATACGATTCTCATATTAATGTAAAGTAAACGTAAAATTATTTAATAAGTTGATTGTAAACTGATTCATCTTGACAAGCAAAAGTTTAAAAACAAATAAAATATCAATACTCCAGAAAAGTAAATCGATACGACCAACGTTTCGTTTAACAGTGAATTAAAGGAATCTAAATCAAACTTTTACAAAAAACTATCTCATTTAAAAAAATATCCATTCTAACACCGAAAAGAGCACAAATACGTTTCTCCAATTTTATTTACTCCCACGAAAAAACGTGAAAGTAACTAATAAATATTGATCAGTACAGTCAGTATTGAGATTACTGACCTTATTTTTCCCATTTGAATCACGAAGCAGCGCTATTTCTCTCGTATTCTCATAACTGTAAAAAGGGTACTGTGGCGCCTTCCGTATTCTTTGTGTCGCGTGTTAATATTCTGTCAAATGTTAAAGGCGAATTTGGTGTGATAAAATTTAAGTTATATCACTCGTAAGTTCGAGGAGTTATCATTTGGAAACGTAACGAAATCAATCTGTTCTGATTATGTACGAATCAACGTGGAAATTGTAACGATTCCGTCCTGTGACATATGCAGAGTTATCACTGAACGATTGTCATTCCCGAGCGAACGAAATAAATAATTCAAATGTCGTTGGATGATGATTTTGAAAGACCATTCGAAGAATTTGAACCGCTGCAATGGGGAGCCTTGCGAGAATTGTGCCGCGCTAACATCGACTATTTTACAAATTACCAAGACGAAAATGGTGTTAGGATCAAAGCTGCTCTTTTAGCGATATTGGACCATTTGGAGCAAATGCAACCACTGTACAAAGAAATTTCAAAGATCGCACCCCAGTTTGATTTTGATGCACAAACCCCGGGAAACGGATACAGGAGCTTCTTGATTTTGATTGACAAGTGCATTCTGCATTCGGGTTCCGTATGTCGCCAAATGTATTGTCAGAGAGATTCGTTCTTCTTTCGCAAAAGTTATCACATGAGGTAATCGATTTTATCATTTAGGATTACGTGACTGTTACCTTACATTTATAAATTAAATTTTAGGGAAGTAGAAGCTTGCTCGCAATTACTAGCATCTTTGTACGCGTGTTTGCAACATCTTAAGACACTTTATTTATGGAACGAACAGACAATAGATGGGAAACCATCGCTATTCGCTTCTGAAAATCACAATTTACAAGAACTTCTAAGTAAAGCGGATAATATCAATCAATATTGTTTCTATGGGAGATGTTTAGGATTTCAGGTATTCTAATAAATATATTGCGTTAATATTACATCTTTCAATTATGTCACGTTTGTTTCAGTTTTATGATAGCTTAAAATATGCCCTTAAGACGATATTAGTATGCATGGCTTCGTTTAGTGAAGCATTTTATACTAATGGCACAGTATTAGGGCGCTGTACTAATTCTATTAAATATTTGCTGGATCCAGAAGCAAGAGCTCGTCGTATTGTTAATTTATCGCAACACGCAGATGTCTCGTTTTGCCAAGCTTTTTGGTTTCTTAACGAAACAGGTAAAAAGATAAAATTGAAATATAATTTTTTTATCGGTTTCTTATTCGTTTAATGGTAATTCAAATTCGGTTAATGGTTTTAAGGTATCCCATAAGTTTCTTTCCTTTTGCTAAAATGAAATGAATGATGAACACAATGAGAAAGAAACTTTTGGGACACCCTAATATTTTATCAAACATATAGATATAACTTCATTGTTTTGAATGTGTAATAAAAGGGAATTTTTATCTTTTTTTAGATATAGTCCGTACTCTACCAACTGTAGTAACACCTTCGTTACCTATAAACCAAGTAATATCCATACCTCCTGAAGAAATAACTCTTCCTACTCTTGATGGAGGGAGGATTGCTATTCCAATACCATCTAGTCACATCGGAAAGAAGCCGATACATGTTAGACTACTTAGTGCAATACGCCGTGTCGGAATGGTATTAATTCTTTGAAACACTAACGAACAGTGATAAATATATATAATTGATAAATATCATTCTTTGATTGAATGATGACTAAACAGTGCATAATAGTAAATAGTTTTTATCCAATAGTTCAAATAGTCTCCAATGATTTTATCCAAATAGTAAAATATCCAATGCTCAGTCATTGCGTAACGAATAATTATATTTAAGGTTGGCTCTGCCGAAGTGGAAGGTGAATTACACGGCCCAGCTGAAAACTTAATCATTCATTGTCACGGCGGTGGATTTGTGGCACAAACCTCGCGTTCTCACGAAATTTATTTACGAACTTGGGCTGTGAGTCTAGGAATACCTATCTTAAGTATAGATTATAGCTTAGCTCCTGAAGCGCCATATCCTCGTGCTCTTGAGGAAGTATTATACGCTTACGCATGGGCACTTAATCATGCGAGTACATTGCTTGGAAGCACGGTGCAAAAATTATTATTTGTCGGTAAGTAGAAGAAAAGTACATTATGCTTTCTATATATCCTTTAGATAAAATAATTTTAAAGAACATATCAATAGGTGATTCTGCTGGAGCTAATTTAAATTTAGGAGTTACTCTAAAATGTTTACAATTAAACATAAGAAAACCAGATGGCATTTTTATGGCATATACACCATTACTTCTGGACTTTGTTCCATCACCTTCTCGATTACTTTGCCTTACAGACCCATTATTACCCTTCGGTTTTCTAGTAAAATGTTTGAAAGCGTACGCAACCACGGACAATAAAAAGAATTTAGGGTAACGTATCACAAATGTTACTGCACATGGATACAAAAGTTAACGTCATGATACATACTTGTAACTTTTGTAATCGAAGCTTCTTTTTCTTTACTATATTTCATTAAAGTATTTTTAAAAAATGTAACGACTTAAAGAGCAAATAAATTTCTGCTATACTTCTAGGGAAAGAGAACACGACAACGAGTGTGCAAAATCGGATACAGAATCATTCGCAGAAGTCAGCGAAAGCGATTTAATAGCGCTAGCTCTGAGTCCTAACGGAGACGAGACAAATGAAGCTCACAAATTAGCATCTCTCCCATCTGACTCTACGTTAAATTCTGTTAGTCTAGCAGACGTCGATGGTATACAAAGATCATTATGCATTGTATAATAAATGTCGATAATTAATCAGAAATATTTATTCTTGATATTGAAAATCGGTTTAATGAAACGTATTTTTAAGTCGAACGTATTTTCCATGTATCAGGTACAGAAAACCCTCAGCGGGAAGCAAAATCTCAAGAATATATCAGACGATTTTTAGACATGTATAAAAATTCAAGTTTAGGGGCAACGACACCCATCGTGGATAACGGTTCTGGTACAGATGGAAATGTTTCGGGGAATGGTAAAACATGGTCTCTCTTTGGCTGGTCTCTTGGAAGAAACAATAAAGAAATTCGGGAATTGGATGTGCAAGAAGGGAAAAATGTCATAGAAGCATTTACTTTTGATATACCCAAAGATCCATTATTAAGTCCATATATTGCACCGGATAATCTTTTGGCTTCTATGCCACCTATAAAGATACTTGTAAGCTTGCATTTTTACAATCTGCCCTTAAACCAAAGAAAAATATAACTTTTATACCTTGCTTTTAGACAATGGAATTAGATCCTTGTCTCGATGATTCCATTATGTTCGCAAGAAAGCTGAGGTCACTTGGAAATTTCGTTACTCTCGATATATTGCCTGGTCTTCCTCACGGATTTCTTAACTTAGCATTGGTGAAAAGAATATGAGTAATTAAGAAATAACATTTCCTAATGGCAACACGTTACACATTTTCGTATTTCTATCTTTATATAGGTCTCGAAAGAAGCAAGCGAAGGTTCGGAACTATGCGTTAAAAGAATACAAGAATTACTTCAAGTGTAATCATATTTATATCTGGCAGGTAGACTTCGTTGCAGCATAAATGTTAATATCTAACAGTAAGTGAGAGTATTTTAATGTGGCCTATTGAATATAGACGATAAATTTATGATATTCCGATTTTATAATTTTTAATCTCATGACGACTTAATCACAAGAATAATTTATATTTAATAAGTCTTGTGTACAAAATGTATGTGCTGTACATTCAGTCTGTAATTTATATATTTTATATTACATATTTATGATCTATATAATTATTAAGGTGTTATATAATTTAAAAATTGCGTTACCTAAATTATCTATTAACTTAACTTAAAATCACACTGATATGTATATTATTACTCAGTTTTTATATTCTCGAATGTTACATGTATTATATTACACGCTGCTGTGGCACAATTGTAAAATCCGAATTTTAATTAATCAATCATACTTATTTTATTCACGTATTTCTTTTATTGTGTTTGGAACATTTACCCTGCTATTTTTCATATAAATTATTTGATTTATATCTATTTATAGAATACATATTTGTAGCTATTTCCAAATGAAAAGTTTTCAAAGAAGAAGAGGTATTTTATAGAGATTAAATATGAATACATAGGTACGTAGAGTCAAGAATGAAATTGAAAGTATTTACTAATGAGATATAATAAATGATTATAAATAATGCAGAATTTCTCACTATCGTCTGTGTACAGGTAATGCTGTAACTTACAACACAGCAGCAAATGTATTGATCATGGATTTTATTTTCACAACTAAAAAAACAAGCAAATTTGCAATAAAATTAAGTAAAAATGAATTAATAGAATAGTCTATCTACTCTATATCGTTTAGTTGACTGCTTGAGTGTTTGTTTGATTTGTTCGAGGACGCAACGTTTTCTGTAAAACATGAGCATCTGCTGGTTCTATTCTTTTATAATAATGCTCTTTGGTATCTACAATTTCGAAACCAAATTTTTTATAAAAATCAATCGCTCCTTCATTACTTATTTGAACATGACTGCAAAAATGAAATATAGTTATTAGGGCACTTACATTCTAGGTTATGTCATATTATATGTCGGATCTTATATTATATCATGCAACATCATAAGACTACGAATACACTTACAGGAAGATAGAGTCAAAATTTCCATCCTTATTGACATAATTTAAAACATGTTGCACCATTACGGTACCAATCCCAAGTCTTCTGTAAGGATATAAACACCCTAATGTCATAATATATAATCGTCTAGAGTTTTCCGAAGTATCTACGCGACAACAAACAGCACCGACCTATAAATAATAAATAAAATTATATCGAAGCAATATTCCATATTCTAAAATTATATTTCTTAGGCATTTATATACGTGAAAATAGTTTATAATAGGCATTAGTATCGTCAATACCAACGATTTCAAAATTTGATATCATATCTGCTTTATAAAATTGGCGTACAAAACATATGATAAAATTAAGGTAAAAATTATACGTTAGGAACTTGTACAGAAAATTACTTAAACATATAACAATTTTTAATAGAATATAAATATAAGCATAAGATATACTAAAAGTTTAGAGATAATCACCACTATGTCATTGTAATACGCAAGTTTAGCAAGTTCTCCTGCTTCCAGAACATCCTTGTAAAACTTTTCATTATATGAAACTGGAAATACCACCTGATTCAACAATTTAAGCTGTTTTATATTGTGAGGGGTTACGTCTCCCAACTCTATCTTTGACCTATAATTAATTATAAAGAAATAAGGAAAAATCTGTACTTCTATGAAATCATATCTGTAAATCTATGAAATCAAGGACATTTTACTTTTAATATACGTAAGACTGCATGCTATTTAATTTGCCCGTATCTTTTTATCTATATTATCATTCGTTCATATATTATTTATATATAATACGAAATAATATAAATAACAAATAATACATAAAACCTTTTAAGGTTTACTTTACTTCTGAATCATAATTTTAACGGTTTATGTTATTTTATCTATGTTCCTTCATAAGAATCATGTTACTGTTCTCTTGACCAATCTTTATACTTAATTTTCTCGAATACTTTAACTAATAAGAAATCGAATATCGTTACATTCGTAACATAATTGTATTTAGCGAAAATAACCTCAAATTTATAACTCACCTAGTCATATTGGCCGACGATAACTCCAAAAAACATTACGGCAGCTCTGGTATAACTACCAGATCGTCAATGATTACCAATGGTTACATGATACGAGAATTACTATTATGTCTAGCCATGTTTTTAATAAATATCCACGTAGAGAGCGCATGAAGAGACACAGATAGCAACCAACCAATCACAATTCTTCTTTGCCGTACATAATTCGATGAAGAAGCGCTGCAATTGGTCGTTCATGCAGTATATCGTTTTCGATCTTAATGTTTAAATATCTGTAAAAATTAAATAATGCGTCTTTATCATATCACAATATCTAAGTAGATAATCTTTATATATACGCACAAATACGCACATATATATACAAATATCGCGTGCATTTATTTTAACAGTTTTTTTATGAAGTAAAAACACGTGTTATGAAAGTAGATCGAATTAACAAAAATATCAAATATATAATCACTACTAAAAAATATTAAAATTGTCTGACTACTGCATTATATATAAGTAAATATATATATATATATACATATGATACATTTTATATAATACACATATGTACGCAACTTTTGTAATAAATTTGTAAAGAATATATATTAGGTGTACATCTTTGCTTCCGCCGTTTTGCAATAGATGGCTGTAGCGGTAAATAGTAGTCAAAATAAATAAATCGTAGATGTCATAAAATAAGCTTAGGTATTTGTAAACATAACGCCATCGAAATATTAGTCGATTTGTATCTGCATCATAAAATTATTCTCGATTAAACATGTCAGCTTACGAGCCAAATTCTCGTCATTTGCGGGAGGTTTTAATTTTCTG
>JAITYT010000044.1:1025801-1036634 GCA_025433975.1 Liostenogaster flavolineata
CGCAGTAAATTTAAATGGATATCTTACTCATAATGTCATGTCAAATCGGAGCATTTTCAATTTAAGTCGTTTGAAAGCACAGTGACACTCTAAAAGGTGCATGGATTGCTTACCTGTTGAAAATATATCGTCATTCTGATACACGATTCTATTGTTTTAAAATCAAATGAAAACAATGAAAATAAAAAAAATATATATATGTATATTATATCTTCTCCTTCTCTTGTTATACAAATTCTGCTGTATACGAATTCAAACAAAGCGACAACGTAGTTCGCGTCTTTCATCGGATTTCATTTTCTCTCGCATTTCGAATTATTATTTCATTTACGAGCGTCACGATATATCGAAAAGATATTTTCCGTCGTAAGGGCGTATTCGTCATAAAATCGAAAAATTCGACAAGTCGCGCTTTCCCTCTTCGGTGAGCAGTTCTATGTCTTTCTGTGTTCCATGGTGTCTATTCACTTCACCCTTGTCCACGTTCTTATTGGTATTATTCTTGAAAATGTCTCGATGTCAGATTCGCTTTAATCATAGCGCAAAGAATAATAACGAGAGTTTTTAGGCTGTGGGCCGAAGTTTTCCACGTGAGCGCCAGTGGGGCTGGAAATGTTAAATGGCAACAAGTTTCGGAAGATCTGGTTCCTGTAAACATCACTTGTATTCAGAATTCGCCAGAATGCGTCTTCCATATTACGGCGTACAACAGCCAAGTCGATAAGGTCCTAGACGTACGATTGGTCCAACCAGGTAAAACATTCTCATTGATGTATCTGACCTATTTCGATGAATTACTTTCGTTAAATACAATATATTAATAATAACAGTAATCAAATTTGCTTAGCTAAATTATTAGGGGGACCAGGAAGCAAACCATTATTTTGTAGTGTGACGTTCGATTTCATTAAAAAAAAAACTACCGCTCAAAATTCAATTTCTATCGTTTTTGACCATCTCTTCCTATCTATTTTGTAAATTATAATCCATCGCGTATGGATTTAGACTGACTCAAAACAGACCATCTGAAAATAATGACGGAAATCCTGATCCTTCTGATATCATCACTCGACGTCGACCGAGCTCTTTCGTAAGACTAAGACAAATCAACCGCTTTTTTCTTTTCAAGGTACACGAATCGGACAAGCATCGGAATGTTTTGTTTACTGGAAAGACACAGTGACGAACGATACGTGGGGTTTGAATTTCACGTCGCCGATAGATGCTAAACAATTCAGGGAATGCTGCGTAAGTTTACCAATTCGCCAAGTTCAACAACGTAACGTTCCGTCTTACGAATAGTTTAGGAACGCATTGTTGTAATTTAAGTGTGATTGCGCACGGCGTCATTCCCAAAGGATAGACGTAAAAGAGCCAACGGAGCTCGATGTAACCTTGTCACTTGCAATCACTACTTAATTTTTGACGCAGTCACCATCGTTCAAGATTTCAAGGAAAGCGTCCTCTTCTTACTCGTTGAAGCTCGAGCCACCGAACAAGCAGAAGATCAAAACACGTCGAAAGCCACTGTCAACACCGGCGTCACCGAGTAGATCCAGAGAACCGCAGTGCACCTGCATGCCACCGGAACAATTTGCTAGATTACGGAATCAAGATCCTAGATATCGAGGTTCCTACGGTATAATATCGATATAGATTTTAACATCGGCGATCGCGCGTCCAATTTTGATAGATTCAACGTCCTAATCGACGAGACGCGAAAATTAAAAGAAACTATTTCATTGTTATTCAACAAGTATGGCGATCGGAGCGTCGAACCGTGAGATCTTCTTACGTAATTAAGTTCTTACATAAAATCGATATTCATTTATAAAATAACGACACAAGGGGATATCATTCAACTTAACGTTTCTTTGTCTTATCGAGAGTCGAAAACGTACTATCGGGTTTCATAAATTTTCTATGCTTCTACGCCTCGATCTTCCTTCGATATGGTCAAAATACATGTCAAATTCGTTCCATGCTTCGATATAGACAAGAGAAGTAAAATGGTGATATCTTCTCTTCAAATCTTTTATTTCTCCCAGACAATATCTAAACAGATGCAAGGAAGGGTCACTTAATAAGAGGCATTACGGCATTACATCGAGCAAAGATCTCGACGTTTTCGATTGCCGAGTTCGCGATACTTGAAATTCTTAAGTAAAGGAAGAAAAGGTTCATGGTATTTTTTAGAAATGAATTAAAAAAAGAGAGATCGATTTTCGACGCTCCGATCTCTTCGACGCATCAGTAAGAGCTTTCTTTTCTGCCGATAGGTGCTTCGACGCTACCGAGAATCATGGTAAAGTCAAACGAAATGGAAATGACACCAGGGCGGGAGAAGATCACGGCAGCCACTTCGAGCGCTTCGTTATACGACAATGTTAACAATGCTAACGCAACGCCAGGGAAAACGCCAAAAACAGGCGACTCGAACAAGCAAAAGGAGAAACAGACCGAAACGTGTCAGACAACGCCTAAAACTGCGACTGTTGCCATTGGAACTGTTACGGTGGGATCGCAGGTAAATCGATCGAAAGATAGTTATGGAACGAAGGAAAACATTGAAAGATACATATAAAAATTTTGAAATATTACGTCGTGTAATTTAAAATATCGGATTTCTCATCTTTCGCGGGCTGATCGCTAGAGTGGTTACATGTTTGTCTAAAAGTTTAAAAATGTAAAATCAATTTTCCTTTTTCTTTAAATAATCAGAAACTTCATATTACACAAACTGCGATCTAATAATGAAAATGATTATACGAATATTCAAATATTAGACACGTGTATGTAGAAAGTGCACTTCAACACGTGGAAAGCAGAGACAAATAGAGGACAGTCGTATTTGGATTTGTTTACTTGTCTGTATGAAATGAGCGTCACCTGTAAAGGTTAAAAAAAAGAAACGTTTCTGGATTCGAAAAAAATGATACACACGCATTTCTCGATCAGTACTTCCATGCTTCGACGATGTGTTGTACGAGGTAAAAATGATAAAAGATGGGAGAAAGATACTAACGCGAGGATTGCAATGTACCACGTCTCGTTTTTCAAATTATACTGTAAGAAATTATATTATCGATCGCTTAATTAATTATTAATTAATTTATGTGCTATCGTTTGATGCCCAGAAGAGACCAGAGAGGCTCGAAGCTACGCGAATGATTTTTATCTTCAGCCGGACGATGCTTCTGTGCGATTGTTTGCACTTCGAAGAGAACGAACATAATTACGAGTATAATTTTGCTTTTGAGAAACTGACAATTTCTTAAACAGAAAGAAACTTGACTGCTTGAATTACAAGCGACGACTCGATATCTGATTTAAAGAAAGAGAGAAAGAAATTAGAGTAAATGCATAGAAAATCGTTCGTGGCTTCGAAAGTTATTTCAAAAGACAGTTATTAAAAGCGTTCTCTTTCTTCGATTGTTATCTAACTAAGTTTAATACGTTCGCGACGGTCGCGAGGTGAATACAATCGCAGCTTCTTTTTTGCCAATGAAATTAGAAAAAAAATGTAATCAATCGGACAAGTAATATTAGAAGGAATATATATTCGATTAAACGAGCAATTTTAAACTTTTGTTTGGAATTTTCTGCGTATTGCTGAAAAACTCGATGACGTAGACATCATGGTAATATCGACGATCACGGTAATACTCATGAAGGAACGCATGATTTATGACCACGTCCTGCCCAGCGTCAAGCACATTCTTGTACATCCTAGATATTTAATAACTAGCGCGATACTGGGTTAAGCTAACTTCGCACTGTTATTCACTCTTACACTGTCGACCTTCTTTCAGATCGACAGTCCCGAGGAGAAGGGCTCGACGATCTCACCAAAGAAATCTCAAAAACAAAGCCAGGACACGTCCACTCAACAAAATGGAACCGAGTTGCTTAAATCCGAAGGGACGCAAGCGGGCGGCACCCTTCAGAACAAATCGTTACGGAAGGAGCAGCTCCATCATACGAAATCGGCGGACTACACGGAGCTGGAAATGCACAACGGCAATATCTTCAATATCGTGAATAACAATCATAGCGGGCACAAGTCGAAGAGCAAGAGCACCGACGACATGAGAATCGAAAACGCCCAGAACGGCGGAATTAATTTAGACTCGAACACCTTGAAGAGAATGTTGAAACCAATGTCGAGCATCGATAGCCCGGTAACGTCACCGGAAATGACAAGGAAACGACACAGTCATCATAGTTATCACTATCATCCAAGCAATAATAATCAGAAATGCGTCATGCAGGAGGCAGAGAACGAAAATTACGCTCATCCTTATCGATCGCCGTACAACAATAAATTCCAAAGCTCTAGGAGCGTCCACGATATGGGTCGACAATACACCGGTACAAATTTTCCCTCTCTCGTTATATACTTCTTTGCTTTCTCTCATCGTTCCCTACAAAAGCGCTTAGTACGTTCGATCGTCTTGTGCATCGAACTTTAAAGTATCGTCCTTTAACTTTCTAGCGTCATTACCACTTTCTTTCCAATTGATTACTTTATTGATAATTAATCGATACTGTTCGATGGAGGGTTTTCTTCTTTTTCAAGTCCTTACAATTTGTTCAAGTGTGAACATTCGATAAATTGTTTTAGCGGAATGTTGATCGTAACAAGTGGACATTCCTCCTATTGGAGAAATGTCGTTGAGGTTTGACAGTAAGCAATCTGAAACGCGTGCAAGATTTTATAGGTTAGATTAGTAGGTCGGTCGCATGGTTTCTCTGTAATCTTTTAGGTTGATCTGATAAGTTCAACTAGTTTACTGATGTTAACAACCGCTCTAAGAACGATGGCTCGTAACGATTCGATCTTCGCAACGTAACTTTTGGCAGCCATAGTTGAACTTCACGAGTTCGAACAGGTTTCATCATTGTCGATAAAAAGCAAAACTCGTAATTTTCTTGGGAAATTTCCTCTTTGGAAACTCGACAGTTTCCAACGAATAAGTACGAGCTGATCTTTCGAGCCATCGTCAGTTACGATTACGATAAAAAAATACCTTTTGATCAATCAAGCGATTTGAACCACTGACGTGCAATAATCGCATCGTTTTGGCTTCAGACGGCAGAGGCAGGACGTACCTAGATTCGGAGCGCAATCGGTGCACAGGCGATATGTCTCCGCCATCGGATAACGTTATTTTCGACAATCAATGCTACGCAACGACTCCCAGCTCATCGAACGGCAATTCGGACATGGAACAACCGAACCACTGTAATCTGCGTCGCTGTAACGTTGGACAGACATATCAACAGCAGAATATGCAGTCGGTCTCGACGCCTGGTAGCCCTACCAGCAGGCTTCTACTCGAGTACGAGATGCATCTGAGAAATACACTAGCAAAAGGAATGGACGCGGAGAGCTACAGTCTACGCACCTTTGAAGCGTTACTCTCGCAGAGCATGGAAAATTTAGGTGAGCGATGGCGATTCCGTGACTAAATCGACTGGTAAACGATTTTATGTAGAAAATACTCGTCCTTGAGTGAGGTAACTGCGCTACATCTGGCCTATCTAAAGTCTACAATATTTAGTTATTTTTTTAAAAATCCGTCTACTTATCTTCTAAGTTTCAGAGTTGGTATACGTATGAAAATCGCGTAAGTAAAGTCTGTCGGTGAAGAGGGGAAATATCGAAAAGTGTATGTGGTGGCAAAAAGACTACTCTCACGTTTCGAAGCTTTAAGTTGGGCTCAACCCATTTGCATTCATAAGCGTACTGATACGCGCGCCGGATCTGATCTCCATCACTCAATAAATACGCATAACGCACAGTGTTACTTTTCAATAATCCACAGTGATCCTGCTACTATCTGACGATTATTTTTTACTTTTTAACCAGTTTGATTTAGACGAAAGAACTGTTTCAAAATTTAATTTTATGCCTCGGTGGTATTTAGATTGATTTAAATCCCAGGGAAAGGATGCGAATGGGTTAATAATAATAGTAATAATAATAATAAATTACTGTATAGGCTTCTTACTTTTAAAACTTCTGAGCAAAAATATATCTTTTGACTGCGTAAATTTACCGTGGAAGAAAGAGACTCGCGAAAAAAATGTAAATTGAGGGAGGGACGTAGTTAATAATTGATGATCAAGCGATACCAAGTAGTCGATTTTAATTGGAAATAGGAAAGAGTCGTATGGCCTCCGCCATGATGCAATCGAAATGCATAGAATCATTCAATTACATTGATTTTCTGGACATGAATTTTTGTTTTGCGAAGGCATATACGAGAAATTATGAATTATATTTGACGACGGTAAGTTAGGTTTTCTGAGTCAAACTCATGTTCATGTCGAATTAAGAAAATATTTTCAATAAAGGCGAAATTATAAGCGATGTAACTACTTAGTAGAGTGGTAGACGATATAAATTTCAGTAAGAGATGTTAAAACGAGCGTAGAAACTATTGGTTCTTAGATTATAATTAGAATTCCACGTGTAAAAAGCGAGATAAAAGACGTCATGAACGATAGCTCTCACTTTCACGCTCGATGAATTCGTAATGTCTTTTGAAATTGTAAAAATCGAAAAATCGAAGCGCAACCGCGCTACAGTCAAGGAATTCAATCGGCGGTACGTAAGTGGCGGTTTTTATAAAGATAAAGTCAAATCTGAAACGAAGATCCAACCAATTCGAAGCGGAGATATCTTGTTCCTATGGTCAAAGTAATAATTTTTTTTAAAAATATCACTGTCCTCTACCCCGTTTGGAGACAGTACGCAATAAGTGGAACGATTATTAAATGTTTCAGAATTCGCTGAAAACATCCCGTTAAATGTCCAACGCACACCTCACGTTTCACGAAGACGTAAGTTACTGGTATCGTTAAAATTGCAATTTTCTTTCCGTTCCTTTCGATTTCGAGACTGTAAGGAAGCAAATGATTCGAAAGAGACGAGAGACTTTTTTTCTTGGAATTCCTTTTCTTTTTAATTTCAGTGAATCGAACGAAGTTAACGAAATGATGCTGGTGTCGATAATTCGTCATCAATGTACTCGTGATTGCAGGCTCTAGCTCCAACAAATCATCCACTTTGCCGCTGTCCTATCGCTACTGCAACGAAAGACAAAACAGCAAAGATCGGGACGGCTATTACAGCGATCGGAACGAAATGATGCGGGAGAAGAGGGAACGCGAGGCCGAGAGAGACCGCGGTTACCTGAGCGACTATAATTCAAGGTACGCAGAGCTCCTCCTGAGTTAAGAACAGCGTTGTTAATTAAAATTGGTGCTAGTACATGAATGACACGATACAATGCCAAGCTGATTTCGAACTATACTTTTTTCAAAGGAATCATTTATGCAGCGTAGTCGTATTTAGTTGGTTAGCTAATTTCTTATTTATTAATTTAGTTAGTCAATTTATTATTGCGTAGTTAAATAGATAGTTGGACTTACATAGTTACATTTGCATACGATTGGCAAGTATTTCGGGATATACGCAACGTATTATTATACAAATTTACACACGTACATATGCGCAAATATTGCGTTTCCTCGATGTTGTATAGAACGTTTTACAAGCTGTTACATCGCATTAGGCTGTTCACATTGCATGCGTTTACTCGTTCGCGATATCACGATCATGACGATTACGACGACGAGAATCCCTCGATCTACCGAGTAAATCTGCCAGCAAGCGCGTCGATCGACTCTCGATCGAGTTCGTAAAGGGAAGGAAAAGAAAAGAAACGAAAAGAAAAGAGAAAGACCCGCTTAACGACGCACCAATAACGAGACCAAGCACACGCGCGTTCTAATTCGGGATACGAATCAAAGTCGATGTACACCACCAGCCCGCATTCTATAGATTCGTTCAATTAAATACCAACTGAGGTAATCTTTTAAGATGCGCCAGTTGCATCGGTGAATCGGCACGCGCACATTGGTTCCGACATTCCGATGGATGGCAATCCGGAAGTTCGACGCTCGGTTCCGGCGCTTCGAGCTCGATGAATCCCGGTTACTCGTGTCACAAAAGAGAATCGCCGTGGGACTCCCTTCCTTCTCTGAGGCACGAGGGGAGTCTCAACGACAGTGGTTACAAGTCGAACAGAACCGATTCCCTGGAACAGAGGTGAGCTCATTCATGTATCCAATCGCATGCTTGCTACCACCTTCTTCTCCCTTCTCGAATGTTGCCCCCTTGTCGCGTCAATTTTACTCGCTGCTCCCATCCATCCAGTGTAGGTATCGAATGCTGCTGTGAGTTCTGTTGCGAGTTCTGCCGCGTATCTTTCGCAAGAGCGACCCACAGTTCTTCGTAGTCAGTTTCTTGTTTAATTCTTTCGGTGCCGGGAACCCTCGGCGATCGACGGTTGTCCCAACGACGCAACGCTTTCTTTGTAAAAGATAAGACAGTCTAGTTTGAGCCTATGGTGCACGATGATTTGAAAATCGTGAAAAAACGTTTTTATCAGGAATTTTCAAGCGTTCAAGATCACGAATATGGAGCAATGTTTGAATCTATACGCGAGTTATATATCGTCTAGTTGTATCGATGGACTGCGATCTCACTTAAAGATAGAAAAGACGTGTTGTTCGTCGCGTATTAAAGACGCGATTGCAGCGTCTTTAATTATACCGATTAACTTGCATTTTATATCGGGAGATACGAAACAGTTCGAAGGAGCGACTTTTATTAGAATCCGGATGCTGAAATGAGAATTTAGACGATAAATTTAACCCTTTAATCTACGATATAGACTGATGATAAGAGGGCAGACGTAAAAAACGCAAGTCCAGCTCGTAGTACTTCATTAAAAAAGAACGTAAAGAACACGAGTCTGACTCGTGGTACTTGGATCGAGCCAGACTAGCTTCTTACTTTACTCACGTGTGATTCTTCGTTACGTTCATACGATTTACATTTTCCCGACTTTCCTATCGATCTTGGCTCATGCCATCGAGACTTAGATCGTAGATCAGATGGTTAACGCAGCTTCCATAGGAGCCATTAATTTTTGCCAATAAGATACGATCAGTCCCGAACAACATCCTCCCTTCACGACACCGAAAGAGTTAACATCTTGCACCCGGCTCTCTTTTCGCACTATTCTAGCAGTAAGTCTAGTAGTAAATTAATTAATTAATCTTGGCAACTTGAACGCACGGTACTCGTTGTCGATGTTATGCAAACTTCTATAATTTCTGTAGTGAGTTCACTCCTATAGTGAATGCTCGAATGTTTCGATGTGAAGTAGACAAAAATACGTAAATATGTTTACGTAATGTGCATAAGAAAAATCGCTTGAAAACACGTACGAATTGCGTGCGACGTTACGAAAATAAAATGCGGTTTTCATAATAATACGTTTCATAATTATCTTTCATAGTAATGCATTCTTCGAAACTTGGGCATTAAAAACAAGAACGAGGTAAATTTACTACCTCTTTTTATAGAGAGTCGATGCAGGTATTATACTTTATCCCCTTCACCTCTGACTTTTCGTTGAAGCAATTGAAAAAAATCGTGTTATTTATATTTATATATCCTCGTTTTCTATGAATTTTTATCTATCGAAAGGAGATAAAGCTTAGTTCGAAAGCATTTCTAAGTCCCGCGCCATTTTTAAAGGTCGATATCAACGTCGATTCTTGAATCGAATGCGTGTCGTCGTAAATGGCCAAGGCCAAAATCTTCAAATGTAAAAATACGAGTATATTTCGACGTGTGATAAATATGAGGCAATTTCTTGGCACGCAAGGCGTTAAATGTCTAAATGAATGGAGCTACAATTAGCCGAACGAAGAAGGAACGCGCGTGACCTCTCGACAAGCGAGATAGAAGCAAAGAGGGACGTTTTGGACGTTGTTAATACTTTCTAGTACCTCGAAGAATCCATCTTAACGTGGAAATATCAATCTTAAGCGGCTTACATTGTTTTCGAGGTAAACGAATTTCGAGGTAAAATTTTCATATTAGAACGAAAGCAGCGTCAACAAATCAAATTTCGTTGTAAAGAATTTCGACGATCGGAGCGCAGCATAAAAAAGCGATTCGTGAGAAAAAAAGAGAATGCGATTTTATTCGTTTCGAAGAAACGACGTAAAAAAATTCGTACTTAACAATCAGCGTCAACGAACCTTGTGTCGTTCCTTGACGAACATTATCGTCGCGTAAGGATTTCGACGATCGAAGCGCAGCATGCCGTAAGAAAAAAAAGAAAAAAACTCGCGGGCGCACGATACGATTTTACTCGATTTGGAAAAGATTTCCCTTGCCTTCTATACAGAATTCTCGGTATGGCGGTTGAACGAGCGTATTTTCTTGAATTATACGCGTACACGGGCGCGCACACACTTTCTCTCTCTCTCTCTCTCTCTCCCTTTTTTCCTCTCGTTTTCCTACAATGCATACTTATACTTAAGCCCCTGGCCGTACTTTCTTTTCTTTCCAAGCGGAGGTTAGGGAAAGGTGGATGGTGGATGGTGGACGACGGTGGAAGGGAAGAAGAGTGAGGTGGGGAGGAGAGGGCCGATGCTCGAACGCTCCCGCCACTTTTTCCCTTTCTTTTTCCTCCGCGTTCACCAGCCGCATCTGCCCCTGACTCTCCGCACGAGCCAACCCCGACTTCTCTCATTGTTTTCATTGTCTTTCCTACCCCCCATTGTCCTGCGATTTCTTTTCACATTTATCACATTCCTTGGGAGTCTTCCGAGCTCTGGCCCGCTTCCTACTTCCCTCTTACCTGTTTTTCAAACGTCACTTTCAATCGCCATACATTACCGAGCGATGATCGTTTCGACGACGAACCTTCCAATTGCTCCTGTATTCCTCTCTCTCTCTCT
>JAITYT010000044.1:1077046-1095144 GCA_025433975.1 Liostenogaster flavolineata
TTCGTCTAAAGGAATACAAGAATTTGGACCAGTTTTTAACAAAGAATTTCTACTAGCTGTTTACGATCTTCAAGAAAAAGTACTTCAGGTAAATTTCCTTTGGTATGGATTAATTAATGATGCGTATTAAATATATGTGAAAATAATGAATTCACAGCTTGGACAAGATACTAACGAAGGTTTGCAAAATATTTGCTACGCTCCCGTCCACAGTGACTACATTGGCCCAATGAGTATATCACTTTGTACGGTACAAAGCGTATGGGGATACTTTCAGAATAATATTACACGTTTCAATACAATAAAAGAATTAAAAGGTTACAATACTACTTACTTGGATCATCTGTACAAATGTATGCAGTAAGTAATAAAAATTGCAAGCTTTATTGTCGAAAGTATTCGAATGGCATACGTGATTGAACGTTGAAAAATGTAGCACAAATTATTCGCTGCATGTATCAATTTAATGTTAAATCAAAAACGTTATAAATTTTAAAATTCATTATTGATTTTCTCAGAAATTCGTACAATCCAGAGTGTCTAGCGCCATACAAAGGACCGATTATTCCTACGATAGCCGTCGGTGGCTTTCTAAAAGAGGGTGAATTTAATTATGATTCTAACGATTACATAAATGCGACTGGTTTGATTTTATCATTTTTAATTAATAATTCTCTTCAAAACGAGGATCTCGGCTCAATTCTCAAATGGGAACAGAAGTACGATATGTTTTTCGGAATATTTCTTTTCTTTCAATATTTGTACAATTACATTATTCATTTCTCGAACATCACGTACACAGGTTCCTTGATTTTATGAAAGAATGGAATGCAAAAGATCGGCCTAAATTTATGACTGTTGCCTATTCGACGGAGAAGTCAATTCAGGATGAATTAGAAAGAACCTCAAGAGCGGAAGTTTCGACGATGGTTGTCAGTTATGTGGTGATGTTCGTTTACATAGCTCTAGCTCTTGGAAAAATGAGAGGTTCTTTGAAAACATGCTTAGTAAATATCTAACAGAAATACTATTTAAAATTATTTAGAGTCTCCCTTCCATTCAGTGAATGCGATAATAGAATTGTAAATTATTCTAGTTTTCTAGTAGGATCGTCTTGAGTATTAGTGGCATCATCATAGTTATAGCATCAGTGGCTTGTTCACTTGGAATTTTCGGCTATGTAGGAATACCGACTACTTTATTGACTATAGAGGTAAATCGATAAACATTATCGTCGTATATTAAATAAATAACGTGGAAATAATGTATTCGTTGAATAGATACTAAAGTACCTTCGTGCAATGTCCGCATCCATACATATCTATATATGATTTCTCATGCATTTAAAACTCTGATTCGCTAAATCAATGAAGAACAATATTGAAAACGGTAAATGATATTAATAAAAATGATAATACAGGTAATTCCTTTCCTGGTATTGGCAGTTGGAGTGGATAACATCTTCATTCTGGTACAGACACATGAAAGGAATCCTCGACGGCTCGAGGAATCCATATCGGAACACGTAGGTAGAATAATGGGTATTGTCGGACCTTCGATGTTACTGACGAGCATGTCAGAATTTTTCTGTTTTCTAATTGGTAAGAAAAAGTTTGCTACAAGAGATAAAAGTATCTCGAATGACTGAAATTTATGATGTTTCAGGAGCATTTTCCTCTATGCCAGCAGTAAATACTTTTGCAATGTACGCATCTCTATCTATTCTAATAAATTTTATCCTTCAAATCACAGCGTTCGTCGCTTTATTAGCGATCGATACATCGAGAATCGAAGTATGTTAATCGAAGCGTTAGCAGATTCTTATACCGTACAATATATTTTATAATGATAAAAATAACAGAGAAATGATTTATTGCTGCAGAGAAAACGATTGGATGTATTTTGTTGCGTATCCGTGAAGAAATCAAAGGAGATTCCTAGTTACGATGCTGGTTTCACAGAAATGCTATTTCAACAAATTTATACACCATTTCTTATGAAAACACCAGTCAGGATTATTGTTCTTCTAATTTTTGCCATCATGTTTACTACTCACATCGTTGTATTGCCAAATGTTGAGATTGGTTTAGACCAAAAACTATCCATGCCTATGGATTCTTATGTCTTAAAATATTTCCAGGTAATATATAATGACATTTTGCCTAGACAATAATTAACTTTTATTCCCCCCATTTCATGTTTAATATTTACAAGGATCGATTTATGACAAAATATCAGAGTGCAAAATTTATTTAGTGAGTTCACAATCATCGTTTTCTATTTTTAAGTACATGGAAGATCTGTTGTCAATGGGACCACCAGTATACTTCGTAGTGACGGAAGGATTGAATTATAGCGAAACCAAAACTCAGAACTTGATCTGCGGTGGTCAAGATTGTAATTTAGATTCTTTATACACTCAAATATTCTCTGCAGCAAATCAATCTTACGTGTTAGTATTTATCTTATAGATATTTAAATATATATTTATTCATTTTTATATAATATTTTACCTTTAAATTACGTTTGTAGAAATGAACTTTTCTATTAATTTAATACGTAAAAACTAATAAGTGTAAAATTCTATTGATAATTGCAGATCATATTTATCAAAAGCGGCCTCCTCTTGGATAGACGATTATTTTGATTGGTCCACCATCGCTGATAAATGCTGTAAATATTTTCCAACGAATGGTTCTTTCTGCCCACATAACGAAAGTAATTATTACAATTCTTAAGAGATTTTATTGTATAATTTGGCCTTCATATTAATCTTTAGTTTCAGAATCGTGTAGCGCGTGTCCCATCGTTAAAAATCAACAAGAAACACGTCCAAATTCGTTAAGTTTTCAAAAATACATTCCCTACTTCGTATCTGATGTCCCGGATGAAAACTGCGCCAAAGCTGGCCGAGCATCGTATCTCGACGTGAGACATATTTCTATAATGTTTAAGACATAATTCTATAAAGCACTATACTACGTTACTACGCAAAACCTTGAAATTACATTTTTAACGATATCTCTATAAAGGCAATAAATTATTACAAGAACAAGGACGGATTAATTGACGTTGCCGACACTTATTTTATGAGTTATCACACGCCCTTAAAAAAGTCTTCCGATTGGTACGAAGCTTTAAGAGCAGCTAGAGTATTAGGTACCAGCATTACAAGAATGATAAACAATGCTCACTTTTCCAATAATAAAGTTCAAGTATTTCCATACAGGTATGTATCGCAAGATAAAGCAATTATATTGGTCTTCACTTCCTCCGACAGCGCTAATTTTATGATTTCAGTGTGTTTTACGTTTTCTACGAGCAGTACTTAACGATTTGGAAAGAAACTTTATTATCGATAGGCTTAACATTAATTGTAATTTGGGTCGTGACTTTCTTTCTAACAGGAATGTCATTATTTTCTGCTTGCGTTGTACTTCTTACAGTTTTTATGATAATTATTAATTTAGGTGGTTTTATGTATTGGTGGAATATTCAATTAAACGCGATATCTCTGGTAAATTTAGTTATGGTTTGTATTCTTTCATGGGTCTGATATTATATTTATAAATTTATTTGATAACAATTACTCTTTACTGTTTTATTTTTGTAATAGGCAGCTGGAATTTCAGTCGAATTTTGTAGTCATATTGTCCATTTTTATTTGAGATCGCCTGCTGATACGCGACTTAGCAAAGCTTCAGAAACTCTTTCGATAATGGGAAGTTCTGTAAGTATATACTTCAATTTTATTCTAACAACAACAAAGTTAAGTGAGGGAAATATTTTCAAATCCATCTTTTTTATGATAACAGGCAAAATATCGGAGATGATATTTACTTCAAAAAATCATATTTGTAGTTCATAGTTTAATTAATTTCTATAATAATTCTTGATTTTAGGTTTTTTCTGGAATTACCTTAACCAAATTTGTCGGTATAGCAGTGCTTGCTTTTGCAAAATCACAAATTTTTCAAGTGTTTTACTTTAGAATGTATCTAGGAATTGTTATATTTGGTGCAGCACATGGTTTAATTTTTATACCAGTGTTATTAAGTTTTATTGGTAAAATTCATTTTATTTTTTATATAAGAAACAAATCAATTTTATAACACGATATCATTTGCTATTGTTTTTATTTTAGGTCCTGAATAAAATAATCCAAGTCACCAAAAAAGTTTTAGACATTGATATAACTTTCATAGTAGTGGATGCATCTAAAATTAAAATAAAGTAGGACCTCTTATTTGTAATATCACCGAAACATCAAGGCTAATTGAAAATGTTTCATATCACATATTTGCCATAAAGATGGGAAGAAAGTAATTACTGAAAATGTGTTCATAAAATGACTTTGACTATCGATATTACCTTATATTGATATTTTGTACAATCTTAGCGCAATACAATTTATTTATACCAAAAACTAAACCCAATTTAATTTCTATTATTATATTAAATATAATATGTGAAAATTTTTGAATTATTGAACGTATTTCTCCCATCGAGGGTCGCAACCAGGAAGATCTACCGAAACGTGCGTGACGTGGCGGCTGGACGGCACTGGTTGTGTAAATGTATCGTGTGGAAATAGTTGTGTGGGATAGCGTAATGGGAAAACTGACGATTGATCGTGCGAAAGCGTTTTATACTATCTCTGTCGGTTCTATTTAAACTACTCGGAAAAGAAGCTCGCGGCGGGAAGTGACGAGCGCAGCTTCCGCTCGCTAGGGTTATACTATTGCGCGCCTAGCGGTTGTTCTTACACCTATTGTCGCTGTGCGCGCCGCCTAGGGGCGACTGTACTGCCACACATCGGCCAAAAACGATGTGGAATTTGTCCACGAGAGGGTCGGCCACTGACGAATCACGCCCACGTGGTTACCGACTACGCAGGGGTTGAGCCGCTTGACGAAGCCCGCGAATATCAGTTCGCGCTTAACGCGGCAAGTATACGTGTATGAGCGCTACCTCAAATGAGAATGTAGAATGCTCCGAGAAGCAGGAGTCAAAAATCCAACACGGAAAGAAATGGCGGAACAAACACTTTATTATATGTACATGCCACGTGCTGACCAGTGAACAATTGAGGAAGAACCGGAAAACAAATGACAAGTCGCCTTTGCGACTCGTAACACCAGCAGCATCGTCGAAGTGGTGAAGGTAGACGAGACTAAGCGCGCCGCGAACGGCGCGTTCCTATTGGTTCACGCTGTGCTCGTCTCGTAAAGGCGGGTTCACAAATTGATAACGTGGCGCTACGTAGCGGCGAATCCTCACAACGAAACGGCTAGTGTCGTCATCTATCAATAAATAGTCGACTATAATTTCAAGAGATAGTTGAATCAATTTGCTGTATCTTGTTATATATAATATTTCGCCTATTATTATTTTTACATTTACATATTACATATAATTTTAGATATTGAATATCCCAAATTGAATAGCAAATTGTCTTCCGACATCCGAATTATTTATGTATGCATACACAATTAAATACAAATAAGTGCATTTGTAATTATGTTTATAGATATTGTAATAAAATGTTTAATAGTAATAAAAAATAATGTAACTCTATGAAGAGTACTTCATTGTTCAATATATTAATTGACAATATATTAGAAATATAACCTACAATAACGATTCGATCATGTATAAAGCGCTTTGAAAATAAATTGTAAAAGAACAAGCTAATATTGTGAATCCAGTAACGACAAATGTTTCAATGGAGTCTCATAATATTAGTATGCCGAATATAATGGGACAATCTTCCCTAAATATAAGTAAGATTGCACGTTTTCTTTTATATTAGTTTTTACTGCATTTTCTACGTTTACTTCGTTAATATTCAGATGTAATTAATAAAACTAAGCTGGAACATATAATCGGAAACATATTTTTTTCAAATGAAATAAATTATATTTACTTATTACTTATTGTGATATATGAAATCTTTTATATATTTTTCATATTATTATTTTTTATAACAAATTATCCCATAAATAATTATTAATAATATATATTGTAGAAACTTTATCTTCAAGATTATCCCGAGGAAAGAATTTAACAGGTATACCTCGTCACGTACGAGATTTAGCTGCCAATATTCATGCAAATATTCAGAAGTGGAATGCTTGTAATATTGAAGGAGTAGTATTTTTGAAATCTATTACACAAGAAAAATGTGATGCAAGATATTCTTCTCATCTACAAGATTTATGTGATAAATTAGAAGATATCTGTAATAGATTGGTATAAATTTATCTTGATATTTCTTTTTAATCAAATTATTATTATTATATAGCAATATTCTTAATTGTGAATACCCAAAATATTACAGGATGATCTAATAAAAAGTTTTGAACAAATTGCATGCCAATTGAAACTTGTAACATCTATTCACAAACATTCAGACAAATTATTTGCAACGTGGCCAACAACAAATTTTGGTAACATTTAATAATCATAACTTGATCATTTTCATAAAACTTATAACTCTAATTAATTATTTAAATAAATGGTTTCTTGTAAAGATTACAATTTTTAGGACATGTAGCAGATCTCATCTATAAAGCATACAGCGAAGAAGTGAAAATAAAACGTACAATTCTTGAAAATATCGCTCACAATCATACAGAATCATGGAAAATGTTGCATCTTGCAACATGGGTATATGAACCAATGTTACCTGAAAATTTAATAATATTATTAGAATCAATGCTTACCGAGTGTGGACACAGATAACTAGAGAATGAAATTTGTAATTTTAGTAACACATTTTACATGATGTATTTTGCATATGTTAAATGCACATTAGATTTCTTTTGAGTAAGTTTACATATATAGTTGAATAACATTAGAAGTAATCGGGCAAAACAGTTTTATATAATCTTTTATTGAATATTATTTGTGTAATTCCACAAATTAGTTATTTAAAAATAATATAATGAATTTTAAAGCAAATAAAGTAATTAATCGACAAATGAGATCACGAAGAATGAATATCATACTACAAAAGGTCTATCAAAAAGTTTTATTAAACAATGTCATCTTAAACTTCAACTTTGGTTTTTACGTTTCTTATATGTCTTCGATAAATACATGAAAAGGTGATTAGTAACGATGAAAATTATACTGTCTAGTAAATATTAACTAATGTATCGAAAAAATATTGGTTTCTTTAATTTAAAAATGAAAAAAACTTTGCAGTAAACCTAATATAGTTACAGTTACAAAGTGAATACATTTACATCAGCTCATAACACTTAGCTCGCATTTGAATGTTTAATAACAATTTATTCCACTTGAGTTTGAACCACTTGACACAGCGAAGTACTCTTAAAGTGTTCATCCATGGGGAAAAAAGTACAAATTGCTGCACTAGTATGAACATATTAATGTAATAATAAAAATGAAACAGAGAAATCATTTCGCACTTCGTTCTTGTAAATAGATGGATGACTGTAATATATTCTATCTCTTTTTTGTAAATTTATATTACATATTTACAGATAAATACATGAATAATTGATAAATTTATCTCTGTAAGGACATCTTATAATTTATATTTTTTGTACTTCAAGGACAGTATTCTTAGTACAAAAATTATATGTATACATGAAATAATGAAAAATTTCAAAGATTGAAACAAGAGCCATTCAAATTTACATTTCACTGAAAATTGTTTTTTATACAATGAATAACTACTTGCAATATTAATATTGAAACTTTTATATCAAAATATCTATAATACGATGTAGCTTCAGTATAATTACAAAATGTATGATGAATATATTAGATCCATTGTAAAATTTCATCAAATGCCTTTTTTTTATTATTAATAGTTTTGGTCACATCTTAAGTTTGATCTTAAGTTTCAACATTAATTCTTTGAAATTTTCTAGTAAGCCTAATATAATCATTAATATTTTTACTGTAATATTACTGTTACTGTGATATTTCATTAAATTATTTCGGAACATAAACTCCTAAAAAAATAATCTTATATTCTTATGTTTCGCTAATGTAATATAAATCTTTAATCACCTAGAATTTCATATTTACAGTAAAATATTTAATATACCCTTTAAACACATTTCATCTCGCAATTCAGATTTATAGTTATACATATTTTACACAATTTTTCTATTTAGAAGATCATTCGTGGAAGTATGGAAGTACAGTGGAGCCTTCTGTATCCGAACCGCTATTTTGTAGCGATAGCTAGCTGCACAAAGTCGTGCAGTTGACCAGTCGTCATCTGTGCACATAAGATGCCATAAACTCTGTATATTTCAAACAACTATACAGAAAAGAATTACTTAAAAGGATATTGTATACATTTGACAGTAATACTGAAGAAGTACAACATAAAAGGATTAATTTGAATCATGTTTTTCTCAACTGATGACAAATGCGTTAAGCATTAAAAAGATAAGAAATCAAAAAAATTAGAATTAGAAGCATTTAAATGGTTTCAATGGTTTGAAGTACGAAAAGAAAGTATTTGACTATTTTGTCTCCCTGTTAATCTTATTATTAATGGACACGGGAGGCACTACTGTACATATAATACAATATTATGTTAAAGCAATTTTTTAGGCATTATGTAAGCTTAATCTATGCACATTACTGTACATTAAATTGTTAAATTGTAAGTATATATATATATAATTACTGTTGTAACATAAATCCGTCACAGACATATTTCTTTCAACAAATTCTGTTACTGTTCAGAATATAAAAATTAGACTATTCATAGAAAGGATCAATATCATTATCTTATGATATCACATTGTATAATATAAAAATAAAGTTGTGCATATGTAGTAAAAAGAAATATTAAATAAGTTGATTAATTATTAGGTAACATAACAAAATATATGGTTTTACATAAATATACTTAACTACTATAGGGGATAGAATGTATAACCGAGGATACGCGTCGTTACATAATTAATCTAATTCATATGCGTAGACAATTTAGACATCCTAGAAATCAATTGATTAGAAAATATAATATATTGATAAACTTATAGAAAAAACATGTATATTGATTATGTAAAGAAGATCAAGTACACATAATATCTTTAATAAATCTATAATACATTCGAAATTAGTATACACTATACATAATAGTTTAGTTTTCTTAGGAACATTTAATAAACGACGATCCGAGAATCAACTTTTAATACTACTATTAAAGTCATCCCTTAGTGCATCAAAATCGAGATGTATGTTTGAATTATTTGATATTAAATTATTCTCTAAAATAGTATCCGGCATAATATTCTTTAATCTTTCGGACACTAATTCATCTACCAAACTGGATTGATCAACTAAATGTAATTGTTCAACTAATTTTTCATCGATTAAAAGATTTTTATCTATAACACCACTAGTATTTAAAATGTCTAAATGACTTATATGATCATATTGACTCATCTTTGACATATCTAAGTTCTCTGTACTGTCAAAAATATTAGATTCACAATTATTAGAGATAATAGATCCTGTATCTTGTAGTATAGGCATACTTTCAGACATTTTACAAACTGAATTTACGGGCAACATTCTACTTGAACTTGTATCCAACGTAGAAGTTTGTGTTTTGGTACAATTCAAATCTGACGGAATTGTAGGATTTATTTTATTAACCAATTTTTGAAATCCCTTAGCAAAATTCTGATTGCCAGTTTCCATGCTATTTAAATCATTTGAAATTTCGACCTCTTGTTTTTGATATGATCCCAAAATACCATTTTCAAGTTTAACAAAACCTTGATCTATCGATTCTAATTTTATAAATGCTTGTTCAATATGTCCTAGTTTTCCGTGGTCGTAATTATTTTGTATTTTACAAAATACTTCAGAAGAATTTGATGATCCTAAGTTATTTACTAGTTTAATACATTTTTCTTCATGCGAACCTGATTTCTGGAAATTTTTTACTTTTGTCGCATTGATATCTATTTTCTGAAATCCAGAATTTTCTGAAATCTGATTCTGAATTTCAGGATTCGAAATTAAAAGCTTTGCGACATTAGGATTTTTATTATTATCTGTATTATTAACAGGGCTGGAACTTCTTCGTATTAATGTCAATGTTGATAATACCTCTGAACACATCGAAGGATTCGTCACGGCATCATTTCTTCTTTCACTCAAAAAGTCCGATACACTAAGATCCGAACTCTCAGAAGAACCACTAGACAGTCTTTCTTCGATATTCTCTTTACCATCTTCAGAATTAGATATCTTTTGTACTTTACATGGTGGCTCTTCGTTTACATATGCATTAGGAATCAACTCAATACCATTAGTTAAAGCTTCATTGTTCATCTTATACAACCCAGGATTAATACCCAAAACATCACAAAGCAGTTCCTCATTAATATCAACCAAATCTTTGTCCGATTCCTCTTTTCTATTTACTGCCAATAATATCGATCCAACTTTTTCTCGGATTTTGTTCATTAATTCTTTCAATTCGTGAAGAAAACTATTGACGTTATTTTCTGACTTAAAAATTAGTAAATTGAAAATAGGTTGTGCATCTATTACAGGTTTTGTAGCAACGTTTATTATTTCGGAATTTTCGCAAACCGAAATTGCTTCTTTTAACTTCATTTGACGTCGCTCCGATTTAGCTTCCGGAGTAACATAAGCCCATGGACCACGTTTTTTCCCTTTACGTTTTAATGGATCTTGAGTGCCATTCTGTTTTAACTCGGGATCCGGTGTAGATGGAGGCAGTTGTTCTGGACTGCCATGATCAGGAAACAATTCGAAGTGCCTCGCCATACGAGTTCTCCCTAAATAAATTTTATTGCACGTAGGACACCTGAAATGATCTGAGATTTTTCTTTTTGGCACCTCCAATCCACTTAACAATTCTTTTGGAGACTCTTCCTCTTCGAGTTTGTCATTATTAGTGTTATAATCACTATAACCACCATCCGAATCATCTAAATCAGGTTGCGAAAAATCTAAATGATGCAAGTGTTTATAATCTCGTACCATATGTCTTGGTGGCCTGGAAAGCCTTCCAGATCGAGTCCTAGCAACAACTGTCTTTCGTTCATCCTAAAGAAATTTCGAATAAAAAGAATTTCAACACTTACCTGGTTAATTATTTTATATTATACAAAATTACGTTATAATTTTATTTAAAATTAATTACCTTTAACTCTTCTTGTTCCTCCTCTATAATAACAGGTGGTTTCGGTGGAGTTAAAGACGATCTAATTGCAGTCTTCCTTGGTCTTCCTCGTTTTCCACCACGATTTTTCAACTGATTTCCTCCTTGATTTACTAGTTTCATATTTTCGGGAAATACCACTCTGTATACAAAAAAAATAAAATTTTCTTAGTTTCTCCGAATGCATCTCCAAGACAATATACACTTATTAATATTTTATTATTAATTGATTATTAATTATATTTTACTACTATAATTATGTTATTATATTATATATTAATTATATATTATTAATTAATATATTTATTACTGATATAAAATTTTCTCATTCGTCAAAGGTATTACTTCTTGACTGCGTTGTTGTAACAAATTAGAGATTTGTTTCAATTGTGGTTGCGATAACCGTTGCAAACTGAAGTAAAAAATATTACGTTAGAAGAAAAAGAAAATTTAATGAAAATGAAGTAACGTTATCGGGTCGAATAAAAAGTAATTTCGCGTTTAATGCACAAACGTCATTAACACGTTAAGTGCTACATTAAGTCCCTGCAGATCGGCACTAAACTTTTTGTTTACATAACGTTGTAGGACCGGCTTACAATAAACAAAGTTTAGAACTAGTCTGGACAAACTGGTGTGGCGTATAACGTGTTAACAAGTAGTCAATTCACAATATTCCATCATCTTCCTAAGAAATCATTTTTATTCGACTCAGTAAATTATAAATTAATATTTTTTTTTAATTAAAAGATATATTAATTAAAATACCTATGAAATGTTGATCCTTGTTGAATTATTTGTATAGGATTTTCATCGGAACCCAGTGGTTTCGATGTATCCATCGGCTCTGCCAACATCATCGAAGTTTTTATAACTTGTTTGTTCGCAGTAGGTATAACTTTGGTTTTTTTATTTACTTTTAAACACGTGCCATTTATAGAGACATTAAGCTTCCGTTTCAAATTACCATTTTGCAGTGATTTAGTTCCTTCCAACAAACCATTCTGTTGCGTTACAGGAACTATTTGCGATAAAGCTTTAGATCCATTGATAGCGCCTTGAGTAACAAAATTACTCGATTTAATCTGATTATTAAGAGCTACTTTCGTTTGAGGTTTCAAGATAGATACGGGTGTCGATATTTGGGTGGGTTTCAAGATGGACGTACAATTATTGTTTACAGTCTTTCCATCCTGTGCTTTCATAATTGACGTTGTCCTAAAGATGACTGGAGAATTATTTGCTTGTCCAGTAATTTTAGTCGCTGCAGTTGTTCCCGTGCCTTTCTTAGCAGTTATCGATGGCAACGCTTTAATTATTTGCGCTGGGAATGGAACAGTCTTCAACAATTCCGTGGTTGTAGTTGGCATCATTGTATTACTTAGAAGATGGGAATTTTTCAGAATCGTTGCTGAACTTCTCAGCATAGGTGCCAGAATTTGTTGCACATTCCCTTTTTGTGAATTTTTTAACAAAGGGGATACACGTATTTGTGAAGCAAGTATATTTTGTGATGGCATTAATGTGTTATTCGTCACATTATTGGTGATCTGAGGAATGCTGACACTATTTGGATTTGGTATCTCGCAAGTCCTTGTTAGATTTTGCGACGCGTTAAGTAACTTGGCAGATATATTATTGCTATTTAGAGGTTGAGTCGTTTTCATTATTTGAGATGGCAAAGTATTAATTATTGCTGTCTTTGTAAACAAAACCGAATTGGAATTCAGATTAGTATTAATTGAATGAGCAGCACTGACAGGATTTGCATTCATATTCATTGGCTTATTGTTGTTTTGAAACAGTTTGATATTTTGCGTTGATTTCAATAGTGTTTGTGGAGGCTTGATAATGAATTGGGAGGACGGCAGAAGCACTGGTAATTTTTGTAACATTTGTGTACGAGCTTTCTCTATCATACTGATATGATTAGCTTGTACCATCATATTATTGCGACCTTTGCTTGTGTATCGCATATCATTTCCACTTTTATCGTTAAGATTTACAGGTGTATTCACTTTCGATTGTTCTACAAGTATTTTCTGCGGGTTCAAATTAGATGGAATAAATTTTAACGTTTGCTGCTGGGTATCATTGCTCTCTACTGTCGACGTTTGGATGTGTATGCCATTCAACGTCGGTGCGTCAATATTCTCCTCTTGTGCTTTTACATCATGGGAATCATTTTTTATCGTCCACTCGGAAAAATCTATATTATTAGGCATACTTATCTGCGTATGTTCCCCGGTCAAATCTAACTGTTCAGTCACCATTTCCGGAGAAATTGAATTTCCAGTAGGGTCGTCTTGTACAACAGGTACCAGTACGATATTCTGATCTTGATGATACATAACCTCTTCGTTCGAACTTACATCAAAGGTTAATCCCAACGCTATCGCCTGTTCGGGAGTTAAGTGTATGGTTTCAGATACGGTTTCATCGTTTTGTAAAAACGTGATGAAATCATTTTCATTGTCCTCTTCATCGACGACTTGCTGTAATGCTTGCTGTATAAGATCGGAAGTACCAGACGAAGCTCTGTCGTTTGTAAACACAGGAGAATTTGAAATATCTGCCATATTTCAAAATTAAATACTATTATTACGCGTAGAAATGAATTATACGTTAAAAGTAAACGTTTTCATACTTTACACAGCATATCATACAATTCTACCGTTACAAAATACAGAAAAGATCCCCATTAACTTCTCTTCGATCTTTGAACTATTAGAAATAAGACACGAATAACTTATATGTAATATATATAATGCGTGAAGAAAATGGCGCCCCTAAGAAAAGCATGAACTACGTGTAGTGAGGAACTCGACGCTGCAAATTTTCATAAGAAATTTAAGAGTTTTGGAAACGACAACATTCCTTACGGCGAATATACATGTATATCTTTTTTATGCAAATTTTATACGAAATATTAATTATTATATTAACAAGCCACGAGGATCGATCGATTAATAACCAGGAAGAACATTTACGATATAATCGCGACGAATGGTAACCAATTATAAATCAACGATTGTTCATCCGAGTATGATCGCGAAGCTAATTATCTATATACGAGCGAGAAACCGAGCTGTACGTTTATTAAGAATATTCTAATGAAAAGAAAACAAAGAATACACGAATGCGATGAGAACAAAGATTATTGTAAAGAAACAGATTTATGCGCGCGTGCGGTACGCTCTGTTTATCCTCGATCCTTATTCCTTATAACATGCTTCGAGTTTTTTCATCACTCTCCTTACAAGTTTATTCTTAATTAAAATGTGAACTAAATTATAATACCTACAAAAGTACTCGCGCCTCGTCTGGTATTATCGATAAATTCTTAAATTATTAATAATTATGCTTCTCGTAAATGGACAAATTTACAGTTCGTTGTTTGTTTCGTCACTGATCTTCGTGAACAATTTGTCAAAATTTTTAATTTAATTTTTTTTTTATATATGATAAAGAAATAATAATTCTATTGTAATGTTTTATATTGAAAGTCGAATCGATTTGATAATATTAAATTGACCAAAATCTGACATCTATACAGCATTTTTATAAACGACCTTAGTACGGTACTCTAATTTGATACCATCGTAGAGAATGTCATTGCGATAGTTTCGTGTTTATGATAGATATATTTTGTAAATATAATCAACAAACGACTACTTTTTTAAAGTTTATAACCTATTTGTAAAATACATCGTGGAAACAAATTCTTATATGCATTGCTAAAATTAATATTTTAAAATTCGCGATGTCGAGTCAGTGAACAACACTTTTATTGGATCGTATGTTTATACGTACACGTAATTATAAACAAAGAGACGAAGTGTCAATTTTAACATTATATAAATTTCGATTATCTTTGCATTTCATTATTTTTCCGTATTTCAATTATACCAAAAAATACAAAATATAATAAATAATTTAATTCCAAGATATACACGACCCAATTGATAGTGCAAATATGGTAAGTACACTGACAAAGCAGTGTATGACTTTGATAAAAAGTAAGAATATCTTATTGAAAGTAAAACAATATCGAACATTTATTATTATTAACATTTATAAAATATATTACGTCTTTGGATTTGTACATATAAGGAATATAAGATGTCAGTCCATGCTACATTGATAATATTTTGTAGGATGATGACGATCAGTTTCAATCTGGATACGATGTTGGTTCTTTCCCAAAAGATTTCGGGTATGCACCGTTTGATGGAGAAGCAGAAGGTTCAACAGATCCTTTAGCTGGAGAACAAAAACCACGGATACTTCTAATGGGCCTCAGGAGGTATTTATCAAATGAATATATCGTTTAACAAATCATATTTAAATCATTATTTATTATAAGTAGAATATGTTATAATATGTATTTAAGGAGTGGAAAATCATCTATCCAGAAAGTGGTTTTTCATAAAATGTCGCCAAATGAAACCTTATTTTTAGAAAGCACAAATAAAGTTATTAAAGATGATATAAGCAATTCTAGTTTTGTGCAATTTCAAATTTGGGATTTTCCTGGGCAAATAGATTTTTTTGACCCCACGTTCGATAGTGATATGATATTTGGTGGTTGTGGAGCATTAGTTTTTGTAATTGATGCACAAGATGATTATATGGAGGCACTTAACAAATTGCATTTAACAGTCACAAAAGCATATAAGGTCAATCAAGCGATTAAATTTGAAGTTTTCATACATAAAGTAGATGGACTATCGGATGATTGTAAAATGGAAACTCAAAGGGATATACATACAAGAGCAAACGACGATTTAGCCGATGCTGGTAAAATTTATGACCAAGCGTCAAAATTAACTCTTTTATAAAATATAATAATAAAATATGTTTAATTTGTTTGAACACATGTCTTAGGATGTGACCAGATACATTTAAGTTTTCATTTAACATCAATATACGATCACAGTATATTCGAAGCTTTTAGCAAAGTGGTTCAGAAATTAATACCACAATTACCTACGTTGGAAAATCTATTAAACATACTTATATCGGTAATGTACATTATATGTAATTATGCTATTAGTATTAGTTTGATTATTGTCACTACAATGTTTACTAATATGAAAGGATATTAATATTACAGAATTCTGCAATTGAAAAAGCCTTTCTATTTGATGTCGTATCAAAAATTTATATTGCAACTGATAGTTCTCCTGTTGACATGCAGAGTTACGAGCTATGCTGTGACATGATAGATGTTGTAATTGATGTTTCTTGTATATATGGGTAAATAATATTTTATTATAAATATAAAAATTAAATTTTATTTTTTTGGCTAATTTTATAAGTGTATTTATATGTACGTTTTACAGATTGAGAGAAGATTTAGAAGCAGCGGCATTCGATAATCAAAGTTCAAGCTTAATCAAATTAAATAATGGTACAATCTTATACTTACGCGAAGTAAATAAATTTTTGGCATTAGTTTGTATACTTAGAGAGGATAATTTTGATAGACAAGGTAAATTTTCTGCTCTTAATTGTACAAATATTAATAATAAAGCATTCAGCTAAAAAAATACGTAAAAAATAATCGATGAACATAACTACATATCTTTCATTGCAGGTGTGATAGATTATAATTTCTTATGTTTTCGCAAAGCAATACAACAAGTATTTGAATTACGTAACAAAGCTTTAGCTGCTGCAAGTGCAAACAATCATTCAACATCACCGATTAGTCTAAATGAAACTTCGAATGCTCCTACAGTATCACAAGGTGGAACTATGGGACAAAATGGTGCAATGGCACTAGCACAGAGTTAATAAAGATATGTTATTTTTTGTTAGTTTCCATACAAAGAAAGTATATGGGTTTCTGTTATTATTCTATTACACTTTAAAGAGTGAATACTTCTTGCGAAATAAATCTTTAATTTTAGATATTTCTTTTTTATGAAAATAATATTACTATCATTTTTACAGTACAATATTAAAATGCTATAACTATGATAAGCAGTGTACATACGTATACATATATATATATAAACAATACTTTCTGTCTAATTCAGATATTGTTAAATACGTGTATTATGTTAAATATATGGATATTATTAAATTATTAATCCATCAGTAGATGTTTATATTTTAAGTTTATAATTGCATATTTTTAAAAACATAACGATCGTGACTAGAACGATATGAACTGGTTTTATTTATATTAAATTACATTATCAGGGATGATATATGATTTATTATACTATAGTTGATCGTTGAAACGTTGCATCTCATGATACAAAGTATGTGTCGACGAAATGAGCATAATATATTGTTCTTCATATTTGTACCAACGCATATATGAAAAAGTTTGTTCGTATTCTTTTAATAATATATCATTGAGAAGCATCGAATTGAAACTGTAATTGAAAACTGTTTTCATATCTCTCTCACTATGATTTATACATATAAATAATATAATTATATAAATTTAGAGATATATATATTAGAGTTATTATCTTACCCTTTTGTTATCCAATCCTTTTTATGAACTATTTTGGGAATGGGAATAGGAATACCTGAAGGAGGTAAACTTTGATGTGCTATTTCTGATAACAGGCTACGACTAAGATCAGTTATAAAATTAATAGCGATTTGATTTTCTCTATCTATATTGTTACAATATTCGATTTGATGGGATGGTGTTAATTTATCTGAAAGGAATTTGTAAACAGGAGCGTCATTTATGTGTAATCAAACTTTAATAAAAGAAATACAAAGAAAGAAAAACTGATTTATTAATAAAAAAATGTGGTATTTTCATTAGTATACAATCACTTCTACACACGTGCATACACCCTGATTACTTAAAATATACTTAAATAGAAATATGTAATTAAATTTCCTAAATTTATATATATATATATAT
>JAITYT010000044.1:1095268-1116090 GCA_025433975.1 Liostenogaster flavolineata
GTGATTTCACTTACGTATACATTATATTTAATAAAAAAAAACTATTTATTACTGAATTTATTATCCAACTATACTGCCTTCAATATGAGGGATATAATGATATTATAATACAACATATTAAAGAATCTATAAAGTAATTTATAGATTCTGTTTGTATTAAATACTTGGCATACTGCAATTAAAAGCTGAGCTCAAACCAGTCACTGTAAACAAAATAATAATTTAAAAATACATTATACAATGAATATGCTGTTTCACATGCATTACTATAAATATTGACCAATAATTACAATTTGCTAATATCACTTAAATTTTTAAGCAAATTTAACAGACGTTAATAAATTTTAACATGAGATATTATATACATTCAAATATTTCTATCAACATTGAATTATTACTTTACAAACAAAATTTTAGAATTCGTTCGAATCGTATTTAAAATAATTTACATATTCCTTGGTTCGAAGTTACTAACATTATTATCACGCACACAACACGCATGAACTCTTCTATATATGTATTATCGAATAATGCATTTGTTAAATTAAATTTTTTAAAAGATTTAGCTAGTTTGTTTCATACATTACACTTCCATTTCCTAATTGAACATTTTTCAATATAAATAATAATAAAATTTAAGACTCACAATAATCAGCATCCTTGTGTTGTACTGCATTGTGTAAAGCTAAAGCAAGATATGTATGGTACTTGATATAACTACTTTCCATTACACTCAATTCTGTTATAGCTATCATTAATTTTCTATGATCCCATAGATCTCGTATTCGAATGCACATTTCTATTAACTAAAAATAAACATAAATTAGTGCATTTATATTATTAGTGTACATTTTTATATGTATACATACATTATTTATGGTTGACATTAGATCCTCAAATTCCATTGTCAATAAACAATGTTCATGAACTTTATTTAAGTACTCATTGTGCGCTGCAACATGAAATATATTTATATAATTAAAATACAATACACAATGTATAACTTGATTTTTGCAAAGAAATGATGTGTAGTATATTAACATAAAATAGATATTTCTGCCAAGCCATTTCTGAAAATGAACCAATACGAATATTTAAATGTAGAACGTACCTAATATAATTGTATTAAGATTTTCAGCTTGTGTCAAAGATTTGTCGAACGTAAAACCTAAACTTTGTAATACTTGTCCTGATAAATACGAGTGAATAGAACCTATGGCATGTAATAACCAGAATCGCAAACTTTCAAGTCGCCTTATTTGAAAATGCTCAAGGTTATTCCTTATATATGATAATTTTGTTCCTTCGAGATCTATAATCAAAAGGAAATAATTTAGATACAGTTTCGAACAATTATTCCAACTAAACAAATTTTCTTCTTACCTGCAAATCTTAAATTATTTAATGTCCACAGGGCCCACTTCAATTTTAATTGAAATCTAAATACCTCATTGTATTTCTGCAAAGAACTTTCATTCAATATTATATTTATAGGCCACCCAACTGCATAATGCAACGTTATATTATCTATAGCTTCCAATACTTGATGTGTATTAACATATTGAACTGCAACAGACCAACGTGAACTTAAATTTGGCCACTGTTGAGAAAGTACTTCTTCAAGAATGCATGACAAAAAATAAGAATTATTCCACATTTGATTAGATTCAATCTGAAACATAGTTAATAAATGTAAATAATACTAAATATTTATTTAAAGACGAAAGATAGAATACTTCTTTTAGAATCCAACACTAATAAACAGAATTAAACAATAAATAAATTAAAAATATTGTAACTTCATTTATTGATATTCGAAGAATATGAATAAAATTGATCAACAAATAACAAATTGTATACTACCTCGTAAAACAGTATTTGATAAAATTTATTCATAATATGGCCTGCTTCCATCATGTAAACAGATCTCATTAACTTTAAATGTGTCTCTAACTTATATTCTCGTGTCATTATATCTTTTACTAATCTACTTGCACTATTATATTGTGAAGTTAAAACTTCACACAATGTATTTTCCAATATTTTCCGTAGTGGTAATACATATTTTGATGTCTTCTCGAGTCTACAAAAATAATACACATATGCAGGATATGTACATATTGCGTATATAACTTTACTTTGTTTAAAAACAAAGGTACCTTTCAAACAAATCACGTTGTCGTATTTGAGGTATGTTTTTACAAGTATCTGTATCTACTACATCTTTTTTACATAAATCTGATGGAATATAATCTTTAAAAGCTTTCATTAAAAATGGATTGTCTATCATTGACAATTGTTGAATTACACTATTTCTTATATCTTCATCATATACTAATGATGAAATTCCATTTACATCTGATCTTGTAGTATGAATTTCCACTTCTTTTTCAGAAAAACTATATTTGGAAATTCTTGATATAAATGCAGCGTAGAATTTATCATTTAAAGATACTCTTCCATCTGTAAGAATTTAATTTCATCTAATATACCTTGTATATGTCGAGTAAAAAGTAATTTCGTATTGGTACAATTATCTTTAATAAAAATAATTTCGTATTTACGTAATATGAAATTACTCTTTACTCAGCTCAGCATCTATCTTGGAGAAACAGAATTTAAATAATATATATACCATCATTTTCAGTATTAACTTTCCACATATCTGCAATACGATCTAAAGATATGAGCAGTTCAATACTATGACCCATATGTTGTAATTTACCCACTAAAAACTGCATAATGGGATCTGTTAAAGAGATATCATGCAATGGCCTTGTTGTAAACTTCTCATATTGGTGGCAATTTTCCGAATACATTTTATCTGCAGTTCTAAGAATATAATAAAAGCTTTTTAATAAATAAAGAATACAGCATTAATTTTAGATTATAAATCCTATATATTTTATGTATCAAATATTTTGTACCTTACAATTATGAATTCGTCTCTCCAGTCTTCTAGACGTCCTTCACTTAACCAAGTATCAATTATATTTAAATATGCAATAATACTAGATACGAATAAATTTGCACAAATATTTGTTTTCTTTCGAGAATGAGAATTTTGCATTATAAAACATAAACTGGATAACAATTTAAAAGCACATTTCCAATTTGGATTCGTTCTCCAATCTGATACTGTAATCTGATGAATCTCATAAAGTATCTTTATATTATTTAAAGGATCTTGTAAAAGCGCTACTAAAGACAATAGTGTATGACAACCATCTACGAATCAAATATAATAAAAATTCATATAGAAATCACATGTCGAAATCATGGATATCATAATTATTTTCGGAAAAAAGCTTGTAAATACCTTGTTTCATAATTGTTTTCTCTATGTCTACCATTTGCTGTTTATGTTTAATCAAATGTTCTTGCATTGCTGCATTATATGCTTCATATGTAAAAGATGGTTTTTTATATGTTAAAGCATCATCATTTGATAATAAATACAAGTCAGACCCAAATTGTTCTATCTCGTACATCATCGAAAAATATTCACAAAATGGCAAGAGTATACTTTTAAATGCTGTCTAAAATATTTGTTTGTAGAAATTATTTTATATCAACAATGAATAACTTGTATAAAAACTAATTAGTGAGAAATTAAAAATATATTAATTTTTGTTACTCACAGTAGTAAGACTAGGTATGGTGACATTAGGACAGATTGAAAAATTAGATCCACTTTTTTGCTCAAATATTACCATTTGTGCTTGAACATAAAACATCCACAATAATTCCCTACAAGTTTGATACTCACTAAGAGTACCATAGCTATGTAATTTGTTGTGAGTTGTCTTTTGCCTGTATAACAGATATATATATACTTTATTTTATATACATGAAATTTTAGATACGAGAAAGAAAGAATGACTACCATAATTCACACAGATGTGCATCAACAAATCGACTGTAAATAGGACATTTATGCCATTCTAATTTAGTCCACCAAGTATTTTGAATATTTGAAAAAAGCCATTTTCTGGATTCTATTTCTTTTGTTGAAAATTGTGTTAAAATATCTGATAAGCTATTATTGTAACACACTGTTTCTTCGGATAATGTATTTTCTGTACTTGCTATGCCCTTTAGTTTTAACGTATCACGGTCTAATATTTCTTCGTCTGTGCTGTTGAAACATTCCTACAAGATCATGAATAAAATAATAACGATATGTAAAAGTAAATTTTGTATCAATACTTACACTTTCATCGTCGCTTTTAAAATCGCAAAAAAAATTTTCTTCCCCTTCTTTCAAATAATGTACCCAATTAATTTCTTCGGGAATATCATTTTCATGATCAGGAATAATATTAAAAGAATGTTCATTTTGTATCGCTTTTAAACTATTCAAGTCCGATTTATGAGTTTCATTAGATAAATCCAATAAAAGTGTTAACAAAGACCATTGTAAATCATATTGTGGGTGATGTTCGAAGTCAAAACTTGTCAAGAAAGTATTAATGAGTTCTCGAAATTTTTTAGCTACATTGTATTTTCCATAAACTGAAAATTTTGTAGCAATGTTATCAATAATTTCTTTGGTTCCATGGCTATTAACCGAAAGATATCTATGATGTTTAATGTTAGACAGAGCAAATCGTTCACATATTTTAAATCCTTCATCATTTTCCTATAATCATTCAAACGAATATACATTTGATAATAATCATTTTCAAAGTATCTTTTAACTCACCTCGAAAGCAGTAATAGCCTTGATTAAAAGTTTTAAATCGTTTCGAATGTCATTTAATACAGTTGTCCCCATTTTCTCTTTTCTTGTAAAATAGTTAAACCTTCATTTTTTTTTAAATCTTTTGGTTTTTTTCTATGTCTCTTCTTTTCTATGTACAAATTATGCATAATATATATAAAGAAATGCATATTTTAGAAATGATATACAATCTGAGTACAAAATCATATTCCTGGGATAAAAATTGGTAACGATGTATTAATACTTTTCTGTGACACTAAAATTAAATTAATAGCACATCATTATTTATCATAGACCAACTGTAATGATTGTTTACATAACTACGGAAGATTAGCGATAAAATTGATTGTGTTGAATTCCTTCAGAAACCATAACCTAGCAACAGATTTAAAGTTTATCTTTGTGTATAATATTCGATCGGTGGTACCGCTTATTTATTTATTTATAAGTAAAGCGCTATATATTATGTAAGATATTTAATATAAATTAGTAATCGCACTTCTTATGCATTATAACCGATCATTCCTTCAAATAAGACGAATTTATCGCAGCTATGAAGTGAATTATCGATCAAGCATTATTTATCGCTACAACTCATATCATCAAAAATTAACTATATTACGATAAATTGCAATACTACATACGAAATATTATAAGGCTCATTGAATTCTACGTCCGACATATAATCTCAAGCATATGATTATAAAAACGTGTACCTGAATCGATGTGTATTACTATTCGATGGCAAGAAAATAATTTCGGTTTTAAAGTTTAAAATAAAACTCAATTTTTTATACGAAGAAAACAAACTTTAATTAATTATGTGTATTCTGTTTCATTCGATCACCCATTGCCATTTTTTTGGCAACTTCATAATCCATAATTCATAATTGTAACACTGACAGAAGTCGTTCTAAAAAAACAACGCCATCTGTGAGAATCGAAATTACTTTCTTGCCAGCTCGATATCCGTTTACGATGTATTTAAATATCAAAAGATTATATATATGATAAGACATAATAATTTCTTTTTTTTCTATATCTATGAACATTTAAACGAGATATCTATTAAAAATGTGATAATAAATTAGATATAAATTGATAATAAATATTAATGTAACAATTAAAATTATGTATTGAACAGCAATAAAATAAATGCTGTTAATGACGTAACATGGGAAAATAATTTAGAAAGATCAATATTACAAATTAATTTTTATCACTAGCATCAGTAAATATAATATATTGTGATAGATTAAAATATCTGTAAGGTGCAAAGCATATGTGGTCAATGTACAATTTAATAGAAATTAAAAAACTGCAATATTGATTTTATTGTAAAATGTATTTGATAAAGACAAATTATTATAGTTCCTGGTATGTTTTTACAGAAGTTTGACCTTATACATTTAATACATAGCTTATAATTATTTTGCGCTAGATGGAAGACGCCTCTGAGATTAAAAAATGAAATTAAGGTTTATAATGAATTTGAAGTCCACATAAGAAACACAAGTTTTGGAATGTGTATTTAATTTTAATTAAATCTTTTCGCTTATCTTTGAATAAGCTTGATTTTAATTTAGTACTGTAACTAATATATCTATAAAAAATATAAATGCATGAAAATTTTATTATAAATCTTGAATTATTTTACTTTACTGCCTTCCTTATAAATTTATTTTCAATATAAATAAGGAAAGCAACAAATGTATTATTTATTTAATATCGTTCTTTACACAATATGGCAAAATAATATCTCATATAGATAATATTTTTTACTTTGAAATATATTATTTTTATAGGAAGTTGCAGAGATCATAAAAATTGTTTTTATTGGAAGAAATATCATTACCAAAGGAAACAAAGTTAATATAAAATGAAGATTATGTTTTGTTAAATTATAAGTAGTTAATATTAAATTGCAATAAATTGTGTTTGATATTATATAATAATTAGATTTTTCTAAAAAAAACACAATATTATCTAAACAATAATAATTAATCTTAAGAATATGTAATTATAAAAACAATGTCTCTTAATTATTCTTTGTATGTGTACAGTGATATTGTATTATGATTTAAAAAGAATTTTAATATTTAGTACTTTTAGTATGATCACACTTTACATTTGGTTAGTAAAAGATGTTTTTCATTAATAATGTTGTACGACACTTATACTGCACATATTAATAATACATTCAGCATAAAGTATGTTTCTCGAAATAGTGTACCTGGTAAATTGACTTCAGCTGTATAAATGATATGCAATTTAGACACTTATCATTACAACTCATCTTTTTCATCTAAATCCACATCACTAAGATCAATTTCCTCTTCCTGAATAGGGATAGCATCTTCACCATCCCAAGGTTTCGTTTCAAGAATTTTTGGTAATTGCGAACCTTTCAATGAAGCGGTTCCTCCACGTCCATAACTTAAGTCTCTTAAAAACTCATTTATACCTTCATAAGAGAAGCTTCCTTTCAATAAAGAGTATTTCATTTTTTTTATGTTAACAGCTGCTAACGCAGGATAACCGAAGCCTCCAATTTCCAATGCTTCTTCAATATGTGGTTGAGCATTAGCTTCTGACCATACCCAACTATGGAATTAATTATTAAAATAATAATAATAATATTTTACATATACTTTATATCAAAATACTTTTAAAGAATACATACCCCCACATCTTCTGTTTATATTTTTCTCCAAGTTTGCGTAGGATACTTAAATAATCATTTCTGCAGTTTGACTGACAGTCTAAAATATGTGGTAAAACTGAAACAACGCAAAGAGGTTTGTCTTCGCAAGCAGCTCTTAAACTTTGCTCATTTATAATTTGTGAAATTTCTGGCGCTGGTACATTTTCAGCCAATTTCTCCAAAGCCCAATTAACGATATCGTTACTTGTGCGACCACTGTTATATTCTTGTGCAGAATCAGAGCTTTTCTTGCCTAAGGGGAAATATTTGATAGTAGGATAACCTCGTATTTCATACTGACTAGCCTGTAATTTTATTACATTTATAAAGTTAATTACCACAGTTCAACAAGTGAGTGTTAAGTTGTAATCATAAGTAGTGTCTAGTAAAAAATAACAGAACATACTTTAATTGTATTTACAGTGGCGTCGAGTGCTCCCAATTTAACTTTTCCTTTAAGTTCTGTTGCTGCTGTTGCCCAAACAGGTGCTAAATTTTTACAGTGTCCACACCAAGGAGCATAAAATTCAACTAGCCACATGTCTTCCGAATTTATAACTAATTTATCAAAGTTTTCATCTGTCAATTCAACTACATTGGAATCTTTGGAACTCTTGGAATCTTTAGTCTACGATACGATTAAAAATTAGTTTTATGGTCATATAAGAAAAAGAAAATATAATATGATTTCTATCTTCATGACTGTGTAACAGAATTGAATTCCATAATACGTGAAATATATTACTATACATACATACATATATTAATAAAATGTACCTTTGAGTAACCACTACTTTTTTTAACATCAAGACCTGCGTAAGCTTTCTGAGAAACAGCGTTTATAGCACTTTCTACGATGCCGATTGACGTTCGAGGTCCAGTATAATCTTCAGGCTTATTCTTATCATTACCAAAAATTTTGATAGTTGGAAAACCAGAAACACCAAACCTTGCACCGAGTGCTTTATACTCATCTGCATTAACTGCGCCGACTTTCACAATTCCCTAATATAAAAGAATAATGATTAAATTTAAAACAAAAACATATTGATTGTACAACAGGATACTACCTTCAATGCTGTTGCTGCTTTATCATATTCAGGTATCAATTGTTGACAATGTCCACACCATGGCGCATAGAATTCCACAATCCAAATGTTATTACTTTGAATTACAGAACTATCGAAGTTACTTGGTATAAGCTCTATAACGTCTGAGTTGGATGGGTAAATACAATAACCTCTTACGATTAAGAGTAAAATACCTAAATATAAATATGTTATTAATTAATTTCTAAAATTGTCTCATTTGTCTCGATACCAATAAGATAAAAAATATAATGTAGAAATATAATGTAGAATATATAATTACTATAACTTAACGAATATACTTTATCAAAATAACGATTAAAAATGTATATATAATATTTAAAAAAAGCGATATTATTTCATAACAAACAGAAAAATGCATAATGTACCGGGTTTTAGTGATGTATGATGAGTGAATAATTGCTAAAGAAATAGATTTCAAACTCACCCAAAAATACATACATCTTCTTAATTGATTCAACTAAATTGTTTTAGTTTTATCAAAAAAGTCATTCACATAAATATCATTAAATGCACCTTTCAATTCGAAGTATAAAATTTTTCCATATAAAGTACGATAGTGATGCTGATTCAAGATCTGTCTATGTTCGAACGACACTTTTCGTGTACTGTTCTGATTGGTTAAGGATAGTATGCGTAGGATAGCCACGTTGTATAAGAAATACGTTCCGTTTCTATTTATTTGTGAAAGTTAAACCTTTGGTCCGGAGAAATTATCTACGTAATTACTTTTTTATATTTATTTATTTCATTTTCTCAAAAAAATATATTTAGTGTGAAAATAATATAGATAGTTTTTAATCACAAATTTATATAAAAAGTTATAATATAATTTTTAATGAAATAATTATCTTATATATTCCAAAGCACGCGTATTTTCAGTTATGAATAATTTATTTATTTTTTTATTATCCAGTTTTATATTTCAAACTACACTAGGGGGTTTAGTACTAGTGTCGACAGTATTAAGACAGTTTTAACAAATTAACACATTGCGCGTTAGCCCCGCAATAATCTCCGTGAAAATCCTGCATTATCGCAAGACCGCTGCAATGTGTTAATTTATTAAAACTGTCTTATACAATATAAAAATTACAAACTTTTCAATTTGAATTCAATATTTTTTTATTATACGAGTCTTGAACTTACTTAAAAGTCCCTCAATTATAATACAGAGGATTATTCTATAACAGCCAAAAAATAACTATAGTCTTAGCTTAGAACACTGTCAGTCTTAATCTAACTCACAATTTAAACAATTATTTACATTACCGCTATACAAGATAACCTAAAACAATTAAAAGAAAAATCCCTAATATTATCCTTAATTAATCCATAAGAGAAATATTAAGATGAACTGTATGTGAAGAACAATACAATATGGATAAGACTACGTTTCAAAATATTCATGAGTGAAATAAAGCACAGTTCCTGGTCTGACGGATCGAGAAGCAAGGAATGACTGTGGATGAGCCACGATAGCCATCTGTGTGTTTCTTTTTTTTTATTATTATTAAAAAGATCGTGAGCTTATCCAAGAGCTCATTGACCATAAAATTAAATATAGTACTGTAAACATTAGATATACTACTATATTTCTAGACCAGCTCCATGCACTGTGTCGCAATCTCCCACAAAACGAGTTAGCCTGGATACAATAGTCAAATTTTGAAATGATGAAATACAAGAAATTGCGATTAGGTTAGACTCTTCCAGAAAGACACCAACGTCCAAGCAAGGTCTCCAGTTAAATTTCATAAGCCTTTTAAGCATCTCCTTTTTACGCTCCCTATATTTTGAGTAGCTCTAGATAACATGGTCCAGATTACGTTTCTCCAGGCAACTGCATTCATTCTCATGCGCAATTCTTTCCTTGGTAACACTTGTGTAAATAGAAGAGGTTGTTAAGATTTAATTATAAATAAGAATATCTTTATATTTATATTTTATTAATAAAGGAATATAGAAATTTTATAACGATTTTACAACGAATGATTGATGATAATTTTAAATAAATAAAACAAATAGAATATAAAATAAGTCACATATTTTGTATGATATGATGATTTTGTTGAAATGAAAAAGAAACTTTCCAGAAGAATTGGTTAATTGAATAAAAATTATATTAATATATAACTGTTTTATTGTAATTATTAAATTATTCGAATAGCTTCAGCATAAATAATAGTAATTAAATATGCAAAAATACAATATTACCTAAAGATTTTATATGTTTTAAAAACATCTTTAATGCTGCGTAATATCCAATATTAACTCATCATCCGAATCTTCAGTATCAGAAGAAGATGATTGATCGTAATTACTATTTTTGTTTGTATTTTTTTCTGTCAATAATTTTGGTCGCCCGTACGAAAATATTTTAGTTAAATTTACAGTACCATATGCATTCCACCTCATGATTTTTTCAACAGTTTCTTTTAATGTATCATATGCAAATATCATCTCTCGTGGACAATTATTCAATAGAGCTAAAAATTATTTTAAAATAAACATTAGCTAAACAATTCTATCTATAAATAAATAAAAAATGTAAAATTTTTTCACTCACACTTATGTTGAAGTTGATTCACATCAAAAATATGAAGATAAAAACATTTTTGATTATACAATTTTATATCTGAAAACTGTAAAAATAAGTTTAATACAAATCTTAAGAAATAATAAGAAATTGTATCTTATGCTATTTATCTTACCAATTTGTGCATATAAGCATCTGTACATTGAAAACATTCTGGATACTTGTTAGAAAAACCCAATGGAAGTCTTCTAGTTTTATTCAAACAAAGAGGATTTTCACATTCTAACTGACCAGAATAATACTCATTAATTTGATACCTTAGAGTAAGATAAATTTCATTTTGTATAGCTTTAAAATCTTTCCACAATGGAACTTTGCACTCTGTATTAGGACACATACTTAATGCCAATCTATCACCTATATCCTACAAATTATTGGTATATTATTATTAATTTAATATTAGTAAATATTATTATATAGTATATGTATACCAATATCACTGGTATTGGTATTTTTATATTATTACATATATAGTATTAGTAATATTATGTAATTGTATCAATTATTATTAAAATAAATTATGATTTTTTCAAATCTATATAAAAATAGCGTTACTTACAAATTTTGATATGATATTTTTTATTATGACTTCAGTTTGACATTTTTGATTTTTACATTTGAATTTTAGGGGAAGACAATACCTGAATTTATCTTCATTTAATGCCAATGGCAGATTAACTGTATCTTGTTCATGTACTTGTCTTTTAGACTTATAAATATCTTTTAAACCTGTTATCATGATATAAAATAAATTAAATTTAATATGCGATTAATATATTATATTATATATTGTATTACAAAGTTAGAATTACAAAGTTGATTAAAAAATATAAATAATATTGACAAAAACTTGTATGAAATGAAATATACGTTTCCACGGCCATTTTTTATAATATTAGTATCATTGTTATTATTAAACTTTACCTAAATTTTCAGCCAAGAGTACATCATCTATTCCTTCAATAGGTTCGCAAAGCCGCAATACTACTGGAAATACTTGATTCAATAAATAATAATTGATATCAATTTTTAAAGAAGTACTTTTTTTAAATTCATCAATGTGGTATGATCTTTCTGCAGCAGACTTGTCTGTTCCATCCTATAATTTAAAAGATATTAGCAGAAATAAAATACACAAATTTTTATTATTTTTAAAATTTAAGAATTAAAACCTCGCATATGATGTAAGGCACAGTGTCTCCAACTTTCCACATTCTACCACCTTCTTTGTTTAATCTTAATGCAACCATTACATGAGATTGTTTTTTGTCTGGATACTCGTGAGGATTTTTAGACAACTGTTTAGTGATTACTAATGATGATAAAGATGTATTACCTTCTTTAAGATCTTTTGAAACATTTTGTAAAATAATAAAAATTTCTTCTATTTGTGTATCATTTGAACGATCAGAGAGAAGTTGATCTAAAATTTTTCTGAAATAGTGTTTTCATAATAATAATGTCTCTTTATTGTTAGTACAACGCATGCATAAATAATATTATATCTCTATAAGTTTTTAACCCTTTCTTTACGGGTGCCGACTATAGACGGCAGCCGTGCGGCAGCCTCTGTGTACGGGTGCTGGATATATCCAGCATCCATGATGCGAGTTGCGGAGACAGACGCCGGCATAATCGGCGGCGTTGCGAGTTTTTTTGTACATAGTAGCTCTCTTGTATGGTTTTCGGCGCGGGGTCCCGTTCAGAGGCGACACATTGATGGAATGAACCACCGTAGCAAAAGAGTTAAAAATATATATGCATAGTAAAATATATGCACAGTAAAAAGTATTTAAAAAATGTACTAATACTAACTTTCCAGTTTCACAAGCTAATTGACACCAATCTCTTCTTACAATATCCAAGCCTTTATGCTCCTGTGTCAATTGTATTGTCCCATTTGATAATTTTGTCATAGTAACAGCTGCATATTTCTTTTTTTGTAAAAGTAATAAATAACGAAATACACCATCAATGTCTAGTTCTACTCTCTTATATACCTTGTTTACTTCTTGTTTAATCTGTATGACATATAATTTATGTAGTTTAAATGATGTACTTAAAACTGATCATAAAAAATGTTTAGTAACACTTCTAGTATTGTCACAGATAATTTAAAAAATGATCATGATCATGTAGATAAAAATAGAAATATTTTAAACAGTTAAGTGTGTGAATATATATATATAGAAAATTTTTGTAATACCTTTTTACCAATAGAAAAAACTTCATCGTATTCCAAAATATTAGTATTTATCATTATAGAATCCGTATCTCCATAAATGACCTGGTAATTTAATCTTTCTACTAGATGTTTTGTATCTTGCAAAATTTCTCTACCTTTTGCTATAATAAAACAGATAATTGATTTATTTTTTCAATATATTATACTTCAACAGTTATAATTTTTATTTATATTGAACAATTAGAATCTTACACGTAATTAATGCAGCCAATCCTTTGGCATAAAATCTGCAATGTGTTGCTCCCAAACATCCATACATTGAATTTGCTGTAAGTTTCAAAGCTAATTGCCTAATATTATATTGCATTTTTAATTCGGGCGTAATATTAGGTGTTTTCATTAGTTTCTTAATTTCAATTCTACTTTCAACTAATTTACGAATCTCTGTTGGTATCACTCCTGGTTCTAATCCTGACTGTGGAATGGTTAAATCCTGTGTATATAATTTATATAAATTATTTTTTTTATTTGAATTTACTAAAAACAGTGATCTATGAATTATAATGAACATCAAATAATACTTGCTTCAACATTAGCATACGCTGCTCCAGTTACTGTAGTAAAACATAAATTATATTCTTGTATTATACTGGGATATAAAGAATTAAAATCCATTAACAAAATTAATGTATTATAAAATCCTTTCTTTGGATCTAAAACTAAGCCACCTGTGTACGCTGACTTTTTCTTACGAGAATTATCTGTAGACGAAAAAATTCTCATCAGTATATAAAATAATCTTTTTACAGAGAAAATAATGAAACAGTTATTGAAATACTTTACCAGTATTAGCATTTGTATTATATTTTGTGTTTCGCTTGTCTGGTGTTATATAATTTTTTTGATGAAAAGCGTGTAATAAAAGATATTCATTCCTTTCAGCTCTACCAGCTGACAATGTTCTTGATAAAATGTTGCCTGTGAAAATAACGTCTGATAAGTGAAAAATATACTTTATTTAATAAATATATATATATTAAACTATTACTATAGTAATTTACTACAATATATACTGTACTTACCAGCAAGACATGTAATTTGCAATGCAAGTGGCATAATATTAAGTTCGAACACTATGGATAAAATATGTAAAGTATCTGTTAATGTAAGTTTAATAAGATACTCTATTTTTTCGACTGTAGAATAAAATAAGGAACATTCACCAGGATTTATTTCTTTACCCTCATTTTCTTTTTTATTTAAAACCTACAGAAAGATCAATAATGCATAATACTATTAATTCTTATATATTTCATAACAACTTTCATCTAAGAAAAACAACATAAAAATACTAACTGCTACACAGAGAGAATGTAAATCATAACTCCTGACTTTTAAATTTAATTCTTTTGCTGAAACCTGTATATCACACATAGGGCGACCAACAAATATTTGACCCAAATTTATCTTTCCCTGGAAAAAAGAAAAAAGATAGAAATTATTTAAATCTAAAATAATTTAAATATTTACATTAAAAACTTTGAAAAAGAGGTGCTAAAAATGTATTATAAATTTTAGTTACTTTAATAATAGGAGGAGTAGATCGTTTTAATCTTCCGATTCTGCTCCAATTTGCAACTTTAAGTTGAAAAATTCGATGCATCAATACATCAAATTGAAATCCACAATCGTAACCTATTAATAAATCTGGATCTGCCCTATGTATTATATTAAGTAATTTTTCGTACAAATCATTTTCATTCTCACATTTTATGATCTTAGTATATGAAATTTTTGAGAGCTTCTCTCGTGCTTGCCTTGGCCATGGTGTGTCATGTGGATTACTTATAACTGTTTAATATTAAGATAAAATTAATAAAGAAATTCATTTTAGTTTTAATGTAGAAATTTTATGAACATACGGCAAATTTTTTGTGTGAACTGCGCTTTTGGTGGTTCTTTATCAATACAATACTTATGATAAAGAAATACTACAACCATAATTACTTCATTTTGTTGCAATTTGGTATTTAGTGACACTCTTACATTCAGAGCAGCTATTATCATTGGAGGAATCGATAAATTTTGTGATTCAATACTAACAGTAATATTCTCCATCTTCATACAATTCACCTGTAATTTTATAAAGTAAAACTAAGAGCTAGAATAATTCTATTATATCTGTAAGTTTCATTTGTAAATTTGTTTAATCATTTGAAACATACGTTTACTTTACACCAACTTATTCGTACTCCTGTAGGTAGTGGCTGTTGCACATCTAACCAACAAGGACCTTTTATCTTTCCCTCTGTAAGTAATAATTCAAGTGCTTTTACCGAAGTCCCAAAAACACATTCTATCGCAGGTCCAGAATAATCAGAATCCATAGCTGGATAACGTGCTGAGTATCTAATTTCTAAATATTCACAAGATAAAGGTGTATCTTTTTGTTCAAAAGCATATTGCTTAGTAACACGACTGCAGCGGAATTCTTTTATTCCTGTCTTATTCGCAAATTCATTAAATTCTTTATAAACATCGTTTATATCAGTCAACTTGGGTTCACCATTTTGTTCTATGGCTTTATTTTTAATCTAAAAATTGTAAATTGACATAAAATTCACAGTCTGTATATACGATATTATTATTAAATATCGAATATATATACTTTTAATCGTAATTATTTTGTTTCATAAAAAAAGTCTATTTTTTTACATACGTATTTTCTGGGCAAGAGATAAATTCTTCGTGGAATATTTTTAATTGTAAGGCAGCAAGAACAATATGTTTTGAGAGATTGTACATAAACCTTTCCGAACATATATACAATCCCAGGTTGTTTGTAAGCATCTTCATATGCATCCCACCAATAAAAACGAAAAATCTTTTCACCATTTGAGTCAGTAATAAGTGGAAGAGGTATTTCTGTATTATCTATGGATAATTCCACATCTGGTATTTGCGTTTCAAATGCATTATTCCACATGTCATTAAAGATTTCATTGCCATTATTATTTGATATTTCCAAATTTCTGTATTTTGTTGAATATTCATTTTGCATACATTCTTCATTCTTTCGTATTATCGAATTTTCAAGTTTAGAATTCGAATTCTCAAAATCTGTATCAGACATCTGTAATGTTTTCATTTTCATTAAAAAAAAATTAACTATTTCAATTAAATGTGCTATATCAAATGTACTACTGAAAAAGAAATGCATTTCGATGTAAACTATAAACTTACATCTTCCATATATTTACTTAAGTCTTCACTGTCATTGTCAATTATTTGACTTTTTGATACATCTTCGGTACTACTACACGAATTTACAGTTGATATGGTATATTGCGAATTGCTACTAGTTGCATCTATGTTCTGGTCTGTACCTCGCAGAAACGCATTATTTTCTGATTCATTTACATCTTTATTCTTTGTATCTTTTTTTGTGTTTTTTATGATTGCTTTATCATATATTGATTCACTATTACAAATATCATCGTCTTTATGAATTTTTGAAATATTTTGAATCATTAATGTTTCAGTATTTAACATACAGCTTTTTTCATCAGTTCTAGAATTATTAAAATTAGTACAAAGATGGGTGCATATTAACAAAAATTGTAATACTTTATTTAAAAGTTGCATTATAAAAGATAGGTTTACTTACTTATCTTTTATACATTGTTTTTTAGAAAATTTGTTTCTAATATTTGTAGTATTTGATCTTCTTATCGTTTCATCTTTTTTAAGTTCACACATTAAATCATCTAAGATATTATCTTCTTCAAGTACATCATTCGTTTTCTTTTTAGAAGACATGTTTATAAACATATTTTGAATACTTCCTTTTTTTTTTGTATCATCTTTCTTCTTTTTCTTGGGTCCAAAAACCTTCTCTTTCATTGCTTTTTGAATACTATCGGTATCTAAATCATCGTCAAAAATTTCTCTTCCATCTTCAATATATCCACTTTTACCTTAGATAAAAATACAAAGTGATTAATTATAACGTGAATTTAACAATTTTTTAAAATCAAAAGAGAAATCGTAAAATTAAAAATTCTTACCATCATCAATAATCCAATCATCGTTTTGTCGATGTAAAACAGTTTTGCTATATTCTTCTTCGTCAACTTCCTCATAAACATTTTCCAATTCTTCAATTTCATACTTATGTTTATTACCTTTTAACTGCTTTAATTTCTCTAACGCAGACAAACGTCCAGTTTTATCTGTCTTTTGACGTTTAGTTCTACTACAAGTAGGTTCTACAATATAATATACGTTTGATCGGCTTTTATTATTTATTAGCACAAATGTATAATTTACGTACAGTTAATAAATTCGCTATGATTACAAAAAAATATTGTAACAATAAAATCTAGCATCGCATTACAATTTCAAAATAAAGAAGTGTCCCTATTTTAATTTTAATTTTTTTAATATTACAATTTAGAAATTTATTTTGTAAGTTTACACAGTAGTTTATTTTATATAAAACAGAAAAGATATCTTTATTTATTCACCTGTATCCATTGTATCACAAAGTTTAAGTTTGGTTACGGTATAATACACGGGAAATATTTTATTTTAATAAACAAGATGAATGAAACAAATAAACCTTAAAATGTCAAATAAACTGTAATGAATCACGGAATTAGTCCAGAGAAATGGGAATTGTTGGCGGGAAATTAATCGATAAATTTTTCAACATCGATTGATCGTAAATCGATAGCTAGGGACTTTACCCTCGTTCGTGTAAGGGATTTAAAGGCATCCGTTATATCTAACCACGTATCTATCGATTGAAAGTGCACGAAAGGTAATCGTAACTATTTTTTCTAAATAGTGCTATTTAATATGCATTTATTATTAATTCTTCCGTTTGCCGTTAATTAATTTAAAACTGTTAACATTATTATTCGACACGTGAAATGCAATGTTAAACTAAAGTACCTATCCTATAGAAGGTTATACCTTTGTACTTCAAAATGGTATTTTTTTCATATGTAACATTTACTTATGTTTTACTTATCCTTATTATGATTTGTAAATTGAAATTTATGAAATAAAGAGAGTGTTAATGGTATATGTTTTACAATCTACTAGCCATTAAATATGAAAAATAAATTTAATTATCGAATGAATTTTTGTTTTTAGTTATAATGTCAAGTGACCATAGTCCTCGTTTTAATGGAGATACAGATAATATGTATGACCCCAACTTTACTTTAAATCTTAATAGAAAAATGCGCGTACCAAAAAATATTCGTTTAAGCGATGATTATACCGAAGATGATATCATCGACAGAAATGATACTGTATGGGATCAAGTAACAGCAACAGACAAATTTGATATGCACGTACCAGACAGAATTCTTGTTGATGGTATGTATAATTATTATCTTCACAGTATTATATTGTTATAACATAGTACTAAAATTATTTTATAATAGTTCAAGATCAGCATATTTTTACGAAAGCACAACCGAGGGAAATTACCTTAGAAAATGCAGCGATGTCGCCAGAGCCTGCAAATATTTTAGTACAGGTACTTGTTATAGTAATTATTTTAAATATTAATATTTTTTTAATCACGTTTAAAAAAGATATTACGACTTTTTTATTAATGCTCATAACTTTATTAATATCTGAATTAATAACATTACAAGACACCACCAAGAGTTCTGACATTAAACGATCATTATTTTCCTGCTGTGGATGAAGAAGAGCCAAGTTCATATTCGAATGAAATTAGAGAAACAGTAATAGCTAAACCACATATTCAACCACAAATTGACAGACGCGATAGGTATGTCAAATTAATATAATATATTATGTATCTAACAATGAAAGAGACATTGTTTTTATCAAAAACATATAAATTTATAAAGTATGAGGAATGCGTTATACAAAAACAATATTTTTTCTTATTAATAAAAGTTTATAATATTATGTCTTTTAGAGAGCAGACACCTTCGTACTTCACTGTATCGGATGTTTCTCTTCCACCCAGCGAAGAGATCAAACATTTACGTCGTCAAGTGAGCAAATTAAATCGTAGAGTGTTGTCAATTGAGATTGAAATGTCTCAACGACAACAACGAGATAAAATTTTTTATACTGTAACTTTAACATACCTTCTTTTGAAAGCCATTCTTTGGTTAAATAGAAAGTGAAGTTTTTACATGAATAATTGAAATACAACTTGTGCACACCATAATGCTCTTATCAAAGTTTTACTAGGATCATTATTGACTCTAAAAAGGTGTAATTAAAGAGTTACTCTTTTAGATACAAGATTGTAAGACGTATACAAAAATATCGTGTATATTCATCTTTAAGTTATTATAGATATGAAAGTGCATAGTACTTTTAAGCATTTTATAGAACTATTATTATGAGTATATAAAATAATATATGATTGTAACATTTTTTTTCATAATATAACCGATTGAATCGTTTCTGTTCTTTCTAAATTTAATTTTATTTGAAAAATAAGTATTATATCGACATTTTCTTTTTTCTCCATTTTAAGTAAATTTATTTTCTCTTTATACCATAATTCCGCTTTTTTTTTGTTTCAAAACGCTTGTACCTAATATACATCGGTCTATTAAACAAGCATTAATATTTAGTATAAATATTTTCAATGTTAGTTATGTACATTTTTTTAAATTATTTTTTCTACACTTTACATAATAACAATTTGTATAATACTACAAACTATAACAAAAACTGATTAAATATTATCGTAATTTATAACTAAATTTGCTAAAGTAGAACATTGTTATAAAAATTAATTCGTACAAATTAATATTTAATGTAATAAAAGGGAGATATTTGTAATGATTTGCATGTATAGTACTGTAGTGCTATATTAAAAAATAATTGTTGTATCTGTGACAAAAAAATGTTTTCGCCAATATATGACATATCTTTCTGTTAATATTTGTAAATTGCGTATAAATTGGATTATTTACATTTATTTTTATTGTTAATAATTGTTATATATTATAAGTTACAAAAGTTCAGTGATTTTATAAATTGCTGTCTATGAACTTATAATTATAAAAATGTCCAATTTACTACAAAGTTAATGTAAATAAACCAAACATTACTAATGAAAGTACATAAATTATTGATATAAAACAATTTATGAAGGATTATTTGGAAGAGTGCTTTGTAATATTTAAGAACTAGCCACTTATTTACAGATTTCAGTTCTTTATTTTTCTTTAGATACCTTTTTGATGAAATTGAGGAAACAAAGATATTCATAGGAGAAAACGTGACATATAATATGTATATTCGTTTGTTGTAATATTGAAGGAAGAATACTACTTTAAATTTTATTCGTTAAAAAAATTTTCACGTATACACGATTGAATTTAACATGTTTAATAATATAATGCATAGAAAATATGCATATAATTATATTAAACATTATATGCATACATATACATTATACTGTTATATATATATATATATATATATATATA
>JAITYT010000044.1:1130775-1151411 GCA_025433975.1 Liostenogaster flavolineata
AAAGAAGAAACGATTATTTAACGAATTATAGTACAGAGGCTATCAAACATAGTACGAATAGGCAAGAGCATAATTACCGTTAATCACGTGATTATATTAGATGAGAGTTTAACGTGCGTATATTTATAGAGTAAGGTTTAGCCACTATCTGCTGCTTTTATGTTACTAAAATGTATTTATAAAATATATCTCTCTTGAATGTAATTATGTACACACACACACACACACACACGCACGCACGCACGCACACAAAACTCCCTTACTCATTCACACTACGCTCACGACGTAAGCGTAAGAGTATAGTGTTTTTGCGTTAAATTTACTTCGTTTCTTTTCATAAATATTCTGCCATTGTAATAAAGGTGTAACGCGATATTCATGTACATATACGTTACTTCTCTTACGTAATCCAATATAATTAATTCATTAAAGAATATATTGATTCATAAATGTGCTAGTTTATTCTAATTATTGTATTTTATTTACATTTTACATACATGATAGAATTAAATGTTTCCTATGTAACATTTATATTAATCTATTATTTTATTCATGCTCCCATCGTTCCTTCTCTTCCATCTCTTTAAGGACTTCTTCGATGTATGGTGTTAAATACAATTTATCCTAAAAGAAAGATAATCTTTGTAATAGTCTCTATAAAGATATTTAACATTACAAGTTATAGAAGCAATGCTTATAAAGTATTATTTATTATTAAAACTACTCTTTACTTCAAAAATATTGGAATTGGAAGGAAATGTATAAATTGTACATCTTTCATTGCATTATAATCATAAAATTAGAATCTTATAATATTATCGCATGCTCCTTAACCTCTTCAAGTTTGGTCCATTGCTCCTTAGGTAAAACTCTTTTCTGTATATCTAATTGCACAGCTCTTACGATACGAAAATTACGTTCGTCTCTTATATGTTGAGGAAGACGTCTCAGTGCTTCTTGTACTTCTGGATACCTTTCCGTTATTAAATCGTCTCGCCATAAACCTAAAATATGTATAATTAGTAAGAACAAATTTGTATTACTTAAAAGATAATCTTAATTAAACATTGGATAATTACAAAATAAAATAATAGAAAAGGAAAAATTAGTTAAACAGTATTTCAATAACTGATTATTGTATATAATGATTGTTGCTTTCTTTCTTCTTTTTTTTATAAAATGTTAAAAAACATAGATTTTTAAAGGTACATTCCTTGAGTCAATATTTTAATAATCATACAAAATTTAAATGAAAAGAGGTGAATACGTAAATACATAGTAAATAGTACGTTTTTATTATTGTGACGTAAGGAAAGCACTGTGATTCCAAATTTTCAAAAGTTTACAATCAAGCGTTTTAACAGTTACGCAGTACAATACAGTGACTTAAGCTAAGCAGAAATTTAATATAAAATAATTCGTTGTTGCATAGAATCTTAATAAATATCGAAACAGAATATTACCATATTGATTGAATCCAGAACGATCATAGGCCCATTTCCTAAGTCCTGGTGCTGCAATAAATAAAAATATGAAAAGTTATGTAAGGACATTTACAAGACGTTACGGTTACCACTGTAAAATCACACATTCATTATTACAGACTTAAGAATTATGATTATTTACTCAAAAAACGTTTTAGTAGACTGTTTGACATCTTTTTTATGTGTACAAAGCAATGTCCAACTTAACTCCAACGAGGTTGTTAACTCCAACAATTGATGCTTGTTCCAGAACGTAGTTCGATCATAGTAGAAGACGAGAATATCTACAGTTGCTGCCACAAATATATGTCATCTTGCGGCAGAATATGGAAGTGTAAAATTAATTAATTCAGTCGATAATTCGCGACTACGACTTTTACCAAACCAACGACGTATTCTACGTAATGTTCTGTCTATTATAATTTTTATCTATAAAAATTATTTGTAATTTATGTATATCTTTTATGTTTGTATGAGTTTTTCAAAAATAATTTTTTTTACATATGAACGGACTTACTTTTAAAATCATAATCAGAGTCAAACTTTTTTCGACCCGGAGATCAGATACAGATCCTTTCTTCGTTAAATAAAAAAAAAAGATAATTAATTCACAATGGAATTTACCATATTTGTTTTTTATTTAAAAAATTAATTAGCACTATACCATAGCAAACTTTTGTTGTACGTACTATTATTTTTTATGCGTGCTACGTTTAAAATCTATGCGCGCGCGCACGAATGCACATCTAATATGCCAATACTGATCCTACGTTTCGTGCGTATAACCTGTTAAGAAGATATATTACTTTCATTTCCCAGCTTTTTTATTTCATCTTGGATCAATGATTCTAGATTCGGCATCGAATCCGCGTTTCTTTGTTCGACATTGATTCAAAGAATATCGATAATTAAAAAATAGACAAAATGCAACAGCGATTTACTTTATACCGTACATGCAATATCCGTACATGATAAATTCGTCACGTTAGCGTACGTAAACCTATTTATTGCAAGATGCAATTTTAATCCCTCTTACGTACGATATCGAGAGAGAATCTGTAATGTACGGCGCATTTTTAAAAAATGGCACCTCTCATAGATTTACTTTCTTGCTGCATAATTGGTAAGTATTATGTCGCATTCATCGTTGATGCTTATAATTTTTCTTTCATAGAATCTTTCTATTATTTAACATAAATTATGATGCAAGATCGTGTTTTATGTACATAAATGAAGTAGATTAATACTAAAAAAGCAAATGTATCTGCATTGATTTTTTTATTTTCTTCATTTTCAATAATAATATCTAGAAAAAGATTGCAATGGAGATGTGATTTGGGCATGGTCATACCCTACAGTTTTAGAATCACAAAAAGAGGTGGTTAAAAGAAAATGTAATTTAGGATTAGAACACAATTCACCTCCAATATTTATATGTGCAAGGCACAAGAACGAGTGGTTTTATTTACATTGTAGCGAAGTATTTGATTCTGACAAGCTTCCCAAGGTATGTAACTTGTAAGATTATATTAGAAAGAGAGAGAAAAGAAAAGGAAAAGAAATAAGTCATAAAACATGATTCTTAGGTAAAACAGTTTGCACTTGTCCTGTTTACAAAAGATTTTGATCCACAAAAATATGAAGTGCTCTCACGCATTCTCAGTAAGATGTACTGTAAGACAGGAAAACCAACAGAGGTTTTGCAATTGTACCTATCCGTGTTTACGACTGGATCGTGTTCGACACAAGAAAATGGAACTTTCGTTTCTGACGATTTTAACAGCCATCGTATAATGACCAATACAAATGTCAGGGAGTTGATAAAAACGTTCGAACTAGAAACAATTTTAATATATACTGCTCTCTTATTAAAAAAGAAAATAATAGTTTATCATCATAGTTTAGAACAACTTTTTAAGTGGATCAGAACATTTCCTGCTTTAATGAAGCATCGCAACGTTACAGATTGTTTGTTTCCTTGGGTTGACCTAGTTAACGACGAGCTGGTTGAATTAAAGGTGATATATATTAGAGAAGTCATTCACTAATACTGTTATTAATCGGTGTTATGTATTGATATTAGAATTTCATTATAGACAATTTCTTTTATTATAAACCATTGTCTTACAGAAACATTCCTATTATGTGGCAGGCTGTAGAAACAGTTCAATTTCATCAAGAACAGATTTATATGATTTACTCGTAAATATTCCAGCCAGAGAGCTTACTGTTGCTCCACATGCAAAAGGTAGTATGAGAAAATATGAATATTATTTCGATTAGGCTCTTATTAAATTTCATGACTTCTTTCAGAAAGTCTTACTATGACGAAAACACACAAGGAAATAGCTCTTTTCATGATTCAATTATGTGAAAATAAAACATACACTGAATTTCAAATAATATCTGAGATCAGTGACAAAACTCAAGATCTTTTAAATCAATTAATGTCCTTGGCTACTGTGCAAGGACCAGATGGAAAAAGAATGGTAACAATGCAAATATTTAAAGAAAAGAATTTTCCATCGGCTGTGGAGAGTTTTCTTATCAATCTCGCTGTTGCAGAAAATTTGTTCGTGTTATAATATTAATATTATTAAATTATCTATTAAGAATTACAATTATTTATGAGATTACCATTTATAAGCATCTATTGTTTATTATGGCTCAGCGGTTATTTTATACACATCTATTTTGTAATTGTAGAAATCATTTACAATGTTACAAAATAGTACACAAAATAAAATTGATATTTAACGTGTTTATCCATTTCGTACTATAATTATCGAAACATATTTTGTGTAATAATTGCATCTTTAAATTCTACATTAATTTTTTTGTATTCCTATGTTTTTCCTTTTCCTAAATTCCCTTTTTCAGAATTCATATGTATAATAGTTCGATTAAAAGATTCATTCGTTCATCGACGAGTTACGTTAACTTACAAAAGATTTTTTTAAAAAATAGAATTTTTTTATTCTAGCCGTCTAACAAACATTTATAAGCCCATGAAACCCTTATAGGAATTGAAAATATTCGCTATTAGAAAAATTGAAGGCTTCTTAGAGTTAATCTATAAGATAAATTATCACCAATCAGAGGTCTCGGAAAAAAAGGTTCATTATTATCGTATATCGCGATACCGCGGTATTCTCGTTAATAAATATAACGCGATATTCGTAATCGTTCGATGAATAAGAATTTTCTCTTGTCGCGCGTTACAAGTAACGTTGATATTATACCTCTGAAACGAGGGATATAAGGTTTGTTTTTTGACTTACATATTACAGGAAGCCATTTTCTCGTAGTGGCCGCCTCTCATCCGGAACACGCGGTCGGCGGCCGTGGAGTTAAGCATTTCGCTGTGTGAATTCGTGGAAATCGCAATTGTATATAATATTTGACAACTTGCAAATAGTTTACATGGTGCATGTGTAAACATACTTGTGCAGGATAATGGCGCGTTATGGACAAAGGCCTGAAAATGCCCTGAAAAGGGCAAATGGTATGTAATGCCATTTGTCTCTGTTAAAGCGTTAGGACATGGCCGATTTAATTATTTGATTTCCATTGGGTTGATATTCTGTTCTGAATTTTTTCGAAATTATGCCCCCGGCCATTTGGATTATTCCATTTCAATCGCTCAGAATGCTCGCCTATCGTGTTCAACAATTTTCTCAACTAATCGTAGATCGTTAAAATTGCCTAATGTCACGCCCGTCTCTTTTTTCCCAACATATTTTTACGATCATTCGTCGAAATGCTGATCGTCGCTCAACTAGTGTGCCAAAATAACCGATGAATGTTTCAAGTATACGCTACGGTTTACGAGGCATTCTAATCGGGAAAAATCCCCTCTATATTGAAAGACAAATAGAAGATTTAATTGTTAAATTAGAGTATTTTTTATCTAAAAAAATTATTTAGAAAGCGCGCAGTTTGTATGTGAGATATCGAAAATTCTCTTTGTTAATGCCATGTCTTTAGATTTCTGTCGTTTATTTTACATGTTAGTTGCATGAAATTTTTGATAAAACATTAGTTCGTAACACAAAAGATTGGACAAATATTTATATTCTCGTGTGATTTTAATAACATTATTTTTCATTTTTACACGTGCGCACAAATAAAGATTACAAAATCTCACATTTTGTACATTGAATTTGTACCTTACGAATTTAGCATTGTACAAGAATAGAAATATATTATTCGTATTGCAAAACATACATTCCCTTCTTTATACATTCACATGCATTTATATTTCCAAAAGGAAAATAGTGTTGTAATTTTTTTCTTTTTCTTGTCCTATAAACGATGAATATATTTTTCATATATACATATTGCGATAAATTGGCAATAACTTTATCTCTATTTATTTCATGTGTATACATTTGTTTGTAATTTTTAAAATTACATGTAATTGGTAAAATTTTGCCAATATATCACACGCACCCTGTATCTTTATATGTACTTACTTTTCTAATTACGTTTCACTATAAACCTTTATTACGAACTAAATGTATATAATCGAAACATTTATTTTACAATTTGACTAATCGAAGAAGTGTATACTTGTTTTGTATTATGATCATTAGTAGGTTTTGCATAATTTGAATGTTTGATTCAAATGATTCTATGATATCAAATATATCATTAGTTTATAACTTTTCTTTGAATAGTTCTAGATAAGCGAATTAATTCTTATTTTATGTTAAATGCTTGTTCGTAGAAGTGTTTTAAGATTCTGTTATTTTTTCTCCAAACAGAATTCATTGAGGTAGGAAAACCAGCCAGAGCATTAGACACTTTACAGGAAGTCTTCCGAAACAAAAAATGGACGTACAATTGGTCAGAGACGGTACTGGAACCTATAATGTTCAAGTATCTGGATCTTTGTGTGGAGTTGAAAAAATCGCACATAGCAAAGGAAGGCCTATTTCAATATCGAAATATGTTTCAAGCCGTAAATGTTGGAAGTTTAGAAAACGTCATCCGTGGTTATTTACGTATGGCCGAGGAGAAAACTAATGCAGCTCGAAAGCAAAGTCAACAAGCAGTTATCGACATCGATGATTTGGATAATCTTGCGACGCCAGAAAGCATCCTACTTTCAGCCGTTAGCGGAGAAGATGCACAAGATAGAAGCGATCGAACTATTTTAACTCCTTGGGTGAAATTTTTGTGGGAATCATACTGCCAATGCCTGGAACTTTTAAGAACCAATGCTCATGTAGAAAGTTTATATCATGATATTGCGCGCATGGCCTTCCAATTTTGCCTCGAATATAACCGTAAGACTGAATTTCGTAAACTTTGTGAGAAACTACGAAAACATCTGGAGGAAATTTGCAAATTACCACAGTTGGTTTCAAACGTTTCGATGAATAAAGCAGAAACGCAGCAACTCAATCTTGAAACACGTTTAAATCAACTTGATTCGGCAATACAAATGGAACTTTGGCAGGAAGCTTTTAAATCTTCCGAAGATGTTCACGGAATGATGAATTTATCCAAAAAATTGCCAGTCCCAAAAACAATGGCTAATTATTATCAGAAACTAGCTATGGTTTTTTGGAAAGCAGGCAATTACTTATTCCATGCTGCGGCTCTGTTTAAATTGTTACAACTGTCTCGTGAAATGAAGAAAAATATGTCTTCGGAAGAACAACAACGAATGGCAAATCGTGTCCTTCTGGCTACATTATCTATACCACTGCCATCGGCGCATCCAGAATTTGATCGATTCATTGAAACTGACAAGAGTCCTTTGGAGAAGGCACAAAAGCTTGCTACTCTTTTAGGATTGACACAGCCACCGACACGAGTCTCTTTATTGAAAGATATTGTTCGCTTGAACATAGTGAACTTAGCTTCTCCACAATTACAAGAGTTATATTCTTGGTTGGAGGTCGAGTTTCATCCCTTGGAACTTTGCGGTAGAGTCGATTCTGTTATACAAACATTACAGGCTGATGAAAACAGTCCTCTGGCGCAATACGTTCCTGCTTTACAGGATGTAACTCTCGTGCGACTCGTTCATCAAATATCGCAAGTGTATCAAACCATTCAATTTGCACGACTCTTAGAACTCGCTAAATTTACCACTGATTTCCATCTCGAACGTCTTTTGGTCGATTGTGTCCGCTATAACGATATGCAGGTGAGGATCGATCATGGCAAGCGATGTGTTCATTTCGGTGTTGATCTTTCGGAAGCTCAGAGAGAGGATCATCCCGATGGTCCAGTACTGCAAGCAATGCCCTCGGAACAAATTCGTTGCCAACTCGTGAATATGGCTACCGTGCTGCATCGCGCCATCAACGTGATAAATCCCAATAAAAAGAAACTCGAACGCGAGAAAATGCGAACGGGAATGGTCAGCCATTATCACGAAACGAAAATGAAGGAACATCAAAGAATTCTAGGACGACATAAGATCATAGAGGAGAGAAAGGAATATATTGAGCACATAAACACGGTCCGCGAGGAAGAGGAAATGAGACGGCAAGAGGAACTACAGCGGCAACAGATGCTGGCAGAGCAAAAGAGATTAGAACAAGAACGCGAGGAACGAGAACGTAAACGTCAACAGAGCGAGATACAGCAGATAAAAGATCGCCATCTCAAAGAGAAGATGCAACAGATTTCTCAGACTAGTCATGGTCAGAAAGTTTTGAAGAAATTGGATGAGGACGAGATAAAGAAATTGGATGCGGAACAAATTGCAGCTCGTGAGGCCGAGGAGTTGCAAAAGGAACGTAGGGAGATGCAGCAAAAGCTAAAGTCTCAAGAGAAGAAGGTTGATTATTTGGAACGTGCTAAACGCTTGGAGGAAATACCTCTTTTAGAAAAAGCGGTAGAGGAGAAGATGGAACTGGAAAAGCAACGTTGGGAACAGCAAGAAGCTGAACGTATCGCCGCGGCTATCGAAGAAAGGCAGCAAGCCGTGGCAACTAGGGAACGCATGGCCAGAATGAAGGAGGATCACGACATGTTCTTGGCTAAGATCTTGGCCGAACGCAAGAGTATTTATATGGAGAAGTTGAAGGAGTTCGAGAAGATGTTGAGCGAGGAGCGCGCTAAGAGATTGCTGAAACGTAAAATGGAGCGCAAAGCTGAACGTAAGGCAAAATGGGAGAAGGAACGCGCCGAAGCTGCTGAGAAAAGACGCATTGAGGAGTTACGTATTAAGCAGGAGGAGGAAAAGAAACGTTTGGAAGAGGAGAGGGCCAAGAGAGAGGAGGAGGAAAAGTTGAAGCGGGCTGAAGAGGAGGCAAGAGAAGCCGAGCGCTTAGCCAAACTCGAGAAGCAAGCTGAAATAACAAGAGCTAAGGAAGCGGAGATAGAGCGTAAACTGGAAGACGAAAGGCAAAGAAACAGAGAATTTGCCATGGCATGGAGACAAACCGAACGTAATTTCGATCGTGGAGGTGAACGTGGTGGCGATCGAGCTGGTGATCGAGCTGGTGATCGAGCTGGTGATCGAGGAACCGATCGTGGCGCTGATCGAGAACGAGAACGCGGAGGCGATCGAGAACGCGAACGTGGAGGCGATCGAGAACGCGAACGTGGAGGCGATCGAGATCGTGAACGTGGAGGCGATCGTGGAGGCGATCGTGGAGGCGATCGTGGTGGCGATCGTGGTGGCGATCGTGGGGGTGATCGTGGGGGCGATCGTGGTGGCGATCGTGATCGCTTCCGTGATCGAGTCATCCGAGATAGTCCCAAACCTGGTAATTACTTGTATTTAGATTTAAAGAACTTTTTAACCCATTCACTGCCATCTATGAGATCTCGTAATTTGCTTTATAAGTTTACATTGATTCTAAATGGTCTTCCATCGGGTTCGATTGGGCCCAGAGCAAGACATTCTAAATTTGCCTGGCATCGAATGAGTTAACCCATTCGTTATTGTTGACGACTATAATATAACTACACTCGTTCATCGAAACAGATGGTATTCATGTGAAAAATGTATCAATGATTTTAAATGTATGGACGTGTTTTCTTGACAGCGCGTTACCGGTGTGCCTTTTTTTTATTTATTTTATTATCGTAATGTCAAAAGTAGAAGATTTCGTATGCCAAGCGTTTCCTACAATTCGTTACACAGAATTTTCGTTCGGTGATGGCGTACGATTAGTTTCGCTATGGCGAAAGGATTGATACAATGATCTCTGGCAGCTTCCGTTAGTCATTTTTTTATCGGTGAAAACTTTCCAAACGACCCACTTTAATATGGAAAATAAAGTAACCCGCAACTAATCAATAATTGTACATTGACAAGGTTTGTGTTATGTTTATATAGTTGAAATGTCAAATTGGCGGTCCTCGAGTGACGTGAAGAACGATGACACTAGATTTAGGAAACGCGAAACTGACAGATGGAAAAAGGATAGTTTGGAGAACTGGAGAAAAGATAACAACTTTGACAGAGACAGAGAAAGGGACAGAGATGGTACAGGCGAGAGAGACAAGGTCGATAAAGTCTTTGATAAAATGGGTAATCGCGATCGTGGTGGAACAGATGGGCGTCCAAAGGTAAGTGTTCGTTACGCTTTAAGATATTATTAGATAGTCAAAACAGTATCGACCCCTTTAAAGTTGGGACAATTGTTTTTTTACAATTTGTTAAGGGTTAAATATTAAATTGTTTGTTTGTTTGATTGAGTGTGTGTGTGTGAGAGAGAGAGAGAGGGGGGGGGGAAGGAGGGAGGGAGAGAGAGAGACAGACTTAAAAGAATTATTTAAATATTAATATTTGTATCTGGAAACCTACAGTATACAGATTGATTAGATAAATAAAAAGAATAATACACTTGAATATCTCGATCGTCTGGCGACATATCGTGACGTGAACTGAAAGGAAGATAAAGTATCAGATTGTTCGGAAAGTAATAACGTTTTTTTTTTTTTATGAAAATGAAAGACTTAGGCGTTTCAATTGATTAATGAATGATCATGATCATGAATGGTCGAGTTCGATAAATTTAATCTCTCAGCGATCTCACGAGTTGTTATTCGCTGGTTTGCATCAATTAATGCCTTTATTGTGTCTTCATCAGCTTCAACTTGCCTTCCAGAACGTGGTGCATCTTTAAACATCAAAATTGCCGGATCGAAATTTTGTAAACCACTTTTGGTACTGGCATTCTGTCAATACATCTTCTCCATAGACTTTGGATAATTTTTTTCTTATATAAATAGCATTCTTACCTTTTCGATAGTAAAAAAGTAAAATATGCCGAAAATGCTGCTTTCCATTTTCCATATTTGAAAGAGCACTAACCAAAAATTACTGCGTAGAATCAATCTGTCAAAATATATAATGATTATGTGGCTTAAGTGTGAAGTTAGTTGTTAAAAAATACAATTAAGTTCTCTGTTGGGAAAAAACGAAATTACTTTCCGAACAATCTAATAGAATCGACGTTTTTAACGCGTCAAACTAATTAATTTATTTTGACAATTTTAGATGCGAGAAATACCACGCGATTTGCCTACCGATGGATTTTGGGGTCGTGAAGATCGCGGTAGATTGTCGGAACGTCGAATGTTCCGTCAAAACGATACAGGTCGTAGTAATATGGATTGGCGTAGCGAAAGGGAGATGAATCAAGATACAAGAGATCCACCACCAAGACGTCAAGATGATAAGTAAGCATCTTACATGTAAAATTATTGGATTAGTAACGAATTTAATATTACGTTTAGATTCCTTGTTAAAGAAAAAACCAGGAAATAATTAATCTTTGCATAACTGTACATGTATGGTATAAGAATAACTTTAAGAAATTATATGTAAGAACGTGCATTTTGCATTTTTATAATACTTAAAGTAAAATTTTGTCATTGATAGACCGGAGGAAAAGAGGCGGCTTCCAGAAGATGATGGATGGTCAAGAGTAGGCCGACGTTAAATAGAAGAAAATAATCATAGAATAAAAGAAAAAAATTATCACATACATTTGCCCAATGCAATCGTGTCAAAACCTCTGCTGTTTTATACGTTGTTTTATCAAAACTAAGCAGAAAAACATGAAGTGGAAGCACAAACTTATTGATAATGATGCACGATTATGACGATTCTCGAAGTATAATTTTAAATTTTATAATACAATTATGTTCGCGTAATTTTCTACACTAATTATTATATGTGTTTATATACGCATGATGAATTGAATTTGGTACTGTACTAATTAATATGAACTAAGGTAAATCGATGTGAAAAATAGAAGGGGGAGGCGTTTATTGGGCAAAAGTATGCGAGTCCTGCAGAATTTGATAATTGTAATTAATACAGTGGTGCAGGTTGAGAAAACAAGACATCAATAAAGTTGTCTTATATCCTAATGATATAGTTAGGTTTTTTATGCGATCCCACGTCGCACCAGTATTTGTTTTCCTACGAAAAGTGTAATTTTAAGAAAGAATTTGAGTTTTTTTTTTCATAATCTCTACTGCTTTGTCCATTTGTATTATATATATGGGGATTAAACATTTGTAACGTAGAATTATGGAACTAAAAATTAATGACTTTAGGGAAAAGTATGAGTCGAGTGTATCTTTATTATCTTATCGTTACTATTATGCTTGGAATACAGTAATTATTACATATAAAATATAGTCAAGCTTGAAGGTAATACGTAATAAATAAAACCATAAACAGATTTCTTCGCCGTTTCTATTTACATCTTATTACATATAATAGGGGTATTATGCATTAAATATTAAAAATGAAATCGTATTTTATATCAATAATAAGGAATATAAAATGAATTTAGTAGTTGTTAATAATGCGCTGGTCTGAAAAAAATTTAATTTGAATTTCTAAACGAGCTACCATAATTTATCATCATAACTTATTGAAAAAGCATGTTCGTTACTTCAACGTTTTAATGTATTCATCGATTTTATCATTTTTAAGCAAGAAAAAAATCGATATTTTGTTATATAATGTCTGATGTTTTAACGAACATCGTAAAACTAAAAAACAATTATATTTAATTCTTACATGTACTATCGCACTTGTGTAATATCAGTAGTTAATAACCATTGAGCCGTGATGTAAATATTTACTGACGACTATCTACAGAGGAACTCGTTAGAATATTATTTTAAGTTCAAACGATCACTTTTAGTTTTTTTCTTATAACTATGTAATTATTCTACCAGTCACAGAAAAATAATATTTTCAATTATTGCCTTGTAGACATTTAAGTGCCGAATCGGAGTTTTCACCTGACGATGTTCGAATGCTCCATAATCAAAGTACACGTACAGTATTTCAAAGCAACAAATAAAACGTATTTTAGGTGATAATACAAAAGATTACGAAATATTTCGTAATGAATCTTCGAACAACGTCATACCAATTAAAATTGGATCTTTGTAAACTGTTCGGTCAAATTTTGACAATGCAGTACACTATGCAAATATTCGAATAATCAAACGTTTAAAAAGAATCCAGATAATATAGACAGTATCAAAAAATCTCGTAATATATTCTAAGGGTCTAATAAAGCATTATCGCAGCTGCTGTTTTTTCTTCGAGAGCAGGTATTTGTTCCAGACGATCGTCTTTGTCTCTTCCAGAGCCCCAACCGACCAGCGCTATACTGATCAGGTGAACGACACCAGCGCTCACGACAAGCCTGAAGAAAATAATAGGAGGAGTAAAACATAAATATTTATGCGCTCTTGCAACCTTTGCGATTGTATTCTTTTAATGCAACTTGGTCTCACCAGAACGAATAGCCTAGTTCGGCGGAACCTTCGCTGGTCCACATGTTATCGATATCCTCTTTTGGAAGTACATTCACGTATAATTTCGTGTAATATTGAGCCAACCAAGTGCCGCTGCTGGCCACACACATTATCACTGCAAATAAATTATATATTGGATGTATTATACAAACAAATTTCATAGTTAGAAAATTACGTTCTGTGACGTGCAAAATTCGTTTCGAAGAATATTGATTTTGTCTTAATTTACTGCGATAATTTAATATACACGAATGCTACGAATCGACTAATGATCTGTGCAAGGTCGACGTTGAAAATTAAATGAATCGATCGATCGATCTTAACAGAAGGTAACAACATTAACAACGAAAAGCACAATTATCGGTTGTAAGATGGGTAAAAACTTGGATATCGAAGATGCGGACTTACGACTTAGAATATTTATGAAGTAAACACCAGGTACGGAGAAAGCTTTAGATCTCGGCGAGGTGGCTGTATTTAGGACTGCCAAGAGCGCGGCAAGAGCGGCGGCTAGTAACGCTGCGGAAGTCGTCGTTAAAGTGCCGATCCATAGTCCCCAGGACATCACTGTCGGATCTTGCCTGATCATTTGTGGCACTGCAATAATAACAGTTGTCGTTTTTATCAACGCGACGAAAAATTGCAAGTCGTTTAATTCTTCAGTAGCAATGCTTGGTTGACCGTACGATACAAGTGTCTTCCAAAAATGCACGAATACCTAATAAACTTTAGATACGATAACTACCTAGTGTTTTACTAGAAGTTTAAATATCGTGTAAATTTTCGATAAATCGCTATATTACCTTAGCAATTTAAAGTTTTAAGTACATTAAATATAAGACAATGTATTACGTTCCTTTATGGAAGACATTCGCGATATCAATGCGATATGTACGGGTTAATTACTAGCCAAGAAATACTACGTATGCTTTATCGTATTTGTAAAGGTAATGGCGCGATATAATTCTACTTTTGGAACGAGATTTTTACACGTACGCCAGTTGTCGTGGGTAAAGAGTAGTAAAGAAAGGCGAATTCTTTGCAAAGATATTTTCGGCTGCGTTACAGCGTGAATAACGGGTCATCGTTATTGCCTCGAGCTACTCCACGAGTTGCGATCGAATCGTCCAGCTTAAAACTCGATACTTTTACCGTGACGTTTCGTATTTTCTAGTAGTATGTATTTGTTATACAGATGATATATTAGGTCGTCCTATAAATAATGCATCTCATGACTATTTCGCATAATAATGCACTAAGAATAAGAGCAAGGTAAATTTACTATTTTGTAGCAAATTGATCTAGATGATTTATGCCCTCCCTCTTCGACTTTTAGTTCATGCAATTGAGAAAACTCCATTATTTATAGGACAACTCAATACATTGTATATGTACAACGTTCGTTGAAATATATAATACGCGTGTTATAGATAACCGGAAGAAAAAGAATAACAATAAAAACAACGATATTGCCACACTGTCACGACAGTAACACTGAGACTGTCGTGATCGACGTTTATCGTTTATTTATTTTTATTGCGTAAGTTGTTTCTCTAGGAACTTAAACGAAAATAGTAGACATTAAAAGGGTTCGATGCAAAGAGATAATCGTATGTACTAACGTGGTTAGACATTGATCGCCGACATACATAAATGACCGCAACGTGAAAGCCGGTCTCGAGGTTTGGTCAAAATTTTTACTTCGATAAACTAGTTCCTCCAGCTATTGTCGTAATTATTTATCATTCTATAAGGATTTCTATTTGACACGTCTGCGGTATTTTCCATCGAACTTCACGTATTATCGATAAATTTAATACGTGGAAAAATCTTATCATTGCGAGGAAGCGATCGAAGAAAAAGAAATAATAGAATTATATTTATCGCGTGAAAATCGAAAAGATTAATTTCACGACAAAGTACTAAATAAAATATTCTTGCAACAAAAGGGGACGGTTACGTTCGACTTGTATCACGCGTCACAGAAGTGTTTACGTATTTATACACAGTATATTACACTACATAGTATATCATGTACAGATTTATGTAAGTAAACGAGTCAGAATTTCTTTCCATCGAACACCTTTTTTTTTAAACCCTTTGAAGCATAGTAGACCTTACCCCAACGGAAACGTTCCGTCTTTTTGATATCTAAATAGAAATGTTTTTTATACCACCTCGAAAAATTTAAATTACTCGAAGCACCAGAGGATTACATGTGTATGTATACCGACCTACTTCAACGGTTCACCAACAAATTTCACAATTAATTAAACATTTCATTCAATTTTTTTTATCAATTTTATGTAACTTCATTTTTCTGTTAATTAAAATAAACCTAATTTCTTGAATTTCATAAGAACTAAATTTCTACGCAACATGACTTTTCTTATTTTTTAAAATTTCGTGCATCAAAGAGTTAATCAGTGATAATATCACGATTTCCGACGGTAAGATGATGCTCCGCTTGTAAAACGTGAGTTTTTTTAGGAGGAAAAGTTGTGTTCGGGTAGAGACTCGTAAGCAGAAAAAAAAGTGCACTATCCAATGACGAGTATCAGTTCTAGATGTTGACATCACGCAAATCGACGAAGATGAGGAACGTTCTTTTATATAAGGGAATATATCCACCGTTACTTTCCGCTATTATTTTGTCTAGGTCTAGTTCAGGGGTCGGAAAACGCGGCTTGCGAGCCGCATTTATGGCCACTTGAATGTGACTCTTCCATAAATAATGACTATGTGCGGGGCCGTAGGCATCGCGTTATTATAAGTTCTTTCTTCAAATATCCCATATAAATGTTATATAAAGAACTTGTCATACAGGGACTGTAAGTTTTATGAAACTGCCCTGGCTCCTCTTTGTGACTTTGTTATGTCACTCCGTAGAGAAGAAACGGCGCAAGGATTTCCACAGGAATCATTTTTCCAAACATTATTATTTTACAAAGTTACAATCTAGTACATGTCTAATCCTATCTATCACATAATACTAGTTTCTAGTTTTAATCGATTTTTAAAACAGGTTTTTTGTAAATTTGGCTCTAGTCTAGTTTGTTAGGTCTAGTTTCAGCTAGTCCGTATGTGTTATAGTATACGATGGACTATAATTTACAAAATAGATGTCAATTAGTCATTGGATTCAAAAGTGATGGAAATTATATCTCGCGATTTTAATTAACAGTTTTTTTTTTGCTTAACACATTCACACCGGCACTACAATTAATGTTTCTCTCCCATGGACTCTAAGAGCACTTTGCTGTATTGGGTGGCACCGAACTAATGTGAAAAATACAGATTTTTTTTAGTTACTAAACGAACTAAATTGTTGGTGGTATACACCGCCTGATGGGACATCTAAATGCAAGCCAGCGATGGTATATGAACGTGTTAAGGGCTTAGATAGGTTTGAAAATTATAAAAAATCCATTTCTTTTTTATCTAATAGTACATGTCAAGAATATTTTCTCAAACTTTCAAGCCAATCGGAGTAAAACTTTGTTGGTTGCAAACCTTATGGTGAAAATTTTCAAATAAACAAAAAAGAATGCGTAGGGCACGTTCAAAAGAAGATGGGTATCCGTTTATTCGATTTAGCAAAAAAGTATGTTAAAAAAAATCAAAGGTAAAACGATTAAAAAAAACCTCGAACAAAAAAAGCAAGCTTACAGGTGAACTAATCGATAAATTAACAGTTTATTATGGACTGGCTGTAAGAAGGAATTGTGATTTAGTGCAATACATGAAGAACGCTATATGGGGAACTTACTTCCAAAAAATAGCTCAATGGACCAAAACCCACAACACGAAAGATAGCTCAAGCGGCCCTGATTCATAGTGTGCTTGGCACGTGCTTGAGCTACAAATGTTCTCTCATCATGCTGTTGTCATCTTGTACTTTTATCAGCTATCAAGCCCTTTTATGAAGAGCTTACAAAGGATGTGCTTCTAGTACGGTGTGTTGGTGGCTTTGCGCAAAATAATAATGGAAGTCTGAACCAGTTAATTTGGAAAATTACTCCAAAAATATTTCCTGCTGGTTCAAAAATAGTTGAAATTGTTGCATTAATCGCTGCTTGCAATGATTAATCGATTTCAACGAGGGAATCTCAGCTGGGTCTCCGAAAACTCGGTCTCAACGGTTGAATTTTTAAAATTTTTAAATGTAAACTGATAAATGAAGATGATTTGATAAAATATTGTTTAAATGTTGCTCTTTCATATGCTTGAAAGTTTGAATAAAATAATTCTTTTACTATATTAAAAAAAATTAGAGAAAATATGCTTCTTTTCGGCCTTCGAAACCCACGTAACCCCTTAATAAAGTCTAGAAGATAACGCTATGCTTCCAGCTCCTCCTAATATTATTCGATCGTTACGATTGCTTTCGTTTTCTTTAAAAAAGACCCTTTCGATTTCAACGCATGTTGTCGCGTAAGCACGCGCATAAGTATGCGTTATGAGCCACGCGCGATCCTACGTGCTATCGTTCTCGCGCACGTACGTGTTTCGATGCACCCTTCGAATCTATTATCTACCTCGATAAAAGAGAAACGTTTCTCACGACACGTGCCAACGATTCCGTCGTTACCTGGCAACGCAACGTCGTTTTGCGGCCGTTCGCGCTTCCATGAAAGTTACGTTCTCGATTTCGATAAGATCGCTTCTCGTAAGTACAAAGAAATCGATCTCGCCTCTATCGATATGTCGACGACGACACTCTCGACGTAGACTTCGCGATTTTTCGATCCTCTCAACGTTATTGGACTTTGCGTTTGACGATCCTCTCAATATGCACCACGACGTTAATTTTTTAAACACGAATCGCAAATAATTTAAAAGAATAAAAATCGGCCCCTCGTCTTGGACTCGAATTTTAGAACAACGGCGCTCTATAGCTCGACGAAATTGAGAAATTATTCGCGCGTCCGTTGCTTGTTCGGAAATCTTGATGGCGATGAAGCGGATGAGAAAGTGACGGGAGAACGTCCAGCCTATAACGGGATGCCGGTAGCTCCAACGTCATTTTTTTTTCAAAGAAGACGCTGCCGAGCATTCATGAACGTTCGATCAACGGAGCATCGATATTACCGCAATTTTGCGATGTCAAGTACAATTTAATCGATGGTAGCTTGAATTTTTTGGAGAACCAGGATTTCTGCCATCGTTTCCAGATGGTCTAATTTGAGTTAGTTTGTATCCATACACGGTGGTAGAAATATCTTTGTGAGATATGGGAAGAGGTGATAAAAGACAATGAAAATTATATTTGGTGATTTCGAGTAATAGTTTTTTTTTGTTTAATAATGTTGTATGTTACGCTACAAAATAATGGTTTACTTTCTGGTCCTCCTAATATAATTTCTTTAACATTAAACCTACCGACATTTCACGTATATCTATGCTTACCATGATCAGTCTGAAGATCTATCCCCAAAAAATTATATTTTTCACAATTAAACGCGGCTAAGTATCAACTTGGTATTGAAATTGGTTAATAGTTTTTTTATTTACATTATAAAAGTGAAAAGAAATATTTCTCCCACTAGGAAATTCCAAACAAGGTTTAAGAACGGTCGTTCGTAGGTTTGCTTGTGCATTGGTAATTTCGGTATTAATGACGATCGTGCTGATTCGAAGCAGATTTTCGTCCGTGCGAAGCACAGTCGTAGAACTGTCGTTCTATAATCAACCTCGTAATCCGACGAAGATCCTCGCAAAAGACATCGACATCTCGGAATCCCGTTGGCTCGTGCAAAACGGAGAGCAACTCGCTGCCTTCGCGAATGCTCGACTCTTATTTTCGAAATGATCCATTATTACGCGAAGTCACGTTTCTTTTTGTTCGCGACGGGTATTCGAAGTGACGCAACGAGATGAGAAGTAAGTCGTCCGATTATTTTTTTTCCATGGTGAACAACGGTGGACTCTCATTACGCTCGAAGATTTCACCTCGAAGTTCGCATAAAATTGCGAGATAATTGCGAGAAGAGAGTCGCGCTGTTTTTCGTCTATTCCTTCCTCGCCTCGCCGCTTTTTTTCAATGGAGCGTCGATCGGTTCGCGAGACCGCGAACCTATTAAAACATAACTTTTTGCCGTTAATTAACGCAGAGAAAATCCTTCTTTCTTTCTTTCTTACAATTAGCGTCGATAACCGCGATCTTACGAAAGTACTCGAACCGGAGATAATCGGTAGGCGATAAAATCTAGGTAGAACGCCGATCGTACAAACATATCCTCGGTTCTTCCTCTTGTTTCTCTCGGTTGAAGTTCTTGCTGGATACGAAGGAACGAAGAAAACACCAAACATTCGTTCTATCTCTATTCCATCTACTATTCGTAAGTACTATTCATAAAGTACGCGCGAGACTCCAAGTTTTTTTACCATTTATTCGTCTTTTCACTGGACGATTTCGATTAATCAATTTCGACAATCTGGTTGGCAACGTCGACTAAGTTGGAAAATCGCCTTTGAATAATCTCGACGAGATTGGTGAAGTCTCGACGCGACGAGCAAGCATCGAAGACGCTTCGAAGAACGGATGTTTTCGCTTGAGCGCTTTGACCGCCATTGTACGCCGGTTACAGCACGGTAAATAGTTTCCTCTCGTAATAGTGATTTCAGTATTTAATAAGCCGAGCTATAGACGCTTATACGCGATCTCGCTCACGAGGTATTCGGTGTAAGCGAATTCGAGCTATCGATCTTTGCCGATCGTCGTTTGCCTGTTCTCGTTCGCACCTAGCTTTTCGAGCCATCTCCAATTTTCGTCTAATTTTCTCTTCCTTTATTGGGTTGTTCGAAAAGTATCCGTCGGTTTTCGATAGACAATTAATACGATTAGTAATACGATAAATTTATAATTAATGTTATTAATTATGTATATTAATATTAATATACATACATACATACATATATATATATGTATATTGCGAGGAATATATATTGCTCTAATCAACTTTTGTCATTTTTTTCAACATTATCATTCTTCAACACGCATTCGTTTTTTCACCTTTTTACGTCGCTTAAAGATCTCCTTTCGAAAAGGTTTTTGGATACGTGCGTACGATGATAGAAATCGGTAAAAAAAGAAGACCGCAAGAGGGACGTCCGTTCATCCGTGAGACGAGTATCAGTTTGATAGAAAGTGAGCCTCCACTCGCATGGTTTGCAAACCACAGATATAATATTTCCGTGTTTAAACGTCCCACTTAGAAAACCGGGCCAAGCCCATCTTACCAAGGATGAACGAAAGAGGAACGGTCATGTCTTACCGTTTACTTTGTTCATTGACATCGTCATTGCGCGTTGCGCGATCAGAGATCGAGCCGATTGAAGGCTTTCGATAAACGTGCCGTAATTTAAAAAAAAAAAAAAAAAGGA
>JAITYT010000044.1:1151889-1163862 GCA_025433975.1 Liostenogaster flavolineata
CTCAAACTCATTGGAAAGTAATAAAAGAGGAATACGAGTGATGTCGTTCCACGCGAGAGAATTTCGTAAATTTCGGTCGTAATGGACGGCAATTCGAACCGCTCGACTGGCGATTATCGCGCGAATCGGCGCGCCAAGTCAAACGGCTATGGATTTATTGGCGATTATCGAATGAAACTTATTGGCGATACGCGGGCTAGGTTCAAAACGTCCATGGAAATCGTAGAGCGCAGAGCTATGCCGAACGAGATTCCGCGGAATGCTCGGTTATCTGGGGAAGATTTATGATTCTAGGACGTAGCGTTAGACCGCGCGCGAGGACCCGATGCAACGTCGAGCCGCATCTCTATGCCAAGCACGAAAGACCGTACGTGTACGCGTGTACAAGCACCACTTTTCCTTACCACCTACGTAGCGTCCCTCGTGATCCTCTGGTGATTCGTCATTGCTAGGTTGTTCCTCGCGCCGCACCTGAATATCGATATGGTGACCTGAGAAAGAGCGGCGAAACGAGTTTCGTTTTCGAGTCTCTCTGTCTCTCTCTGTCTCTCTCTTTCTCTCTCCTCCCACTCATTTCGCACCTACGCTTCGCGGATTTCAACCTGGACCAGGTACCGCTTTGGACCTTGTCCAAAGTAGCCAGAGGTATTCCAAAGAAGCTAACGATTTACACGGCTGTATACAATCTGTCTTCTTAAAAAGTTCTTAGATTTTTATCGAGTGGAAACGCGTCATTAGGACGATAGAGCTGATGCTATTGTAGGGAATACAGAAACGAATGATGTGATGTTTAGTGCATACGAAAATGTTGAGGTTGTTAGAGCTTGGGTAGTTCAGTGAACTAGAACATCGCACGCGTGCAAAGATCCAGGTACGAATCCTGGCTCACCTAGGGCTCGATGTTTCTTGTGGGCCTTTCAATAAAAAGTAAAACCTACACTTCTTACCAGACATGCCTTTCCGCATTTACGCTTCACGATTTTCGATTAGTACGCGTGTATGTAGTTTGTTTTCTTAGAAAAGTTCTTGGACTATAAACGCGTCGTTAGGATGATGAAACTAATGCTTCTTACCGGACACGTGGTACGTTCTCCAGCCGTAAGCAACGTTTAGCTCCTTCTTGCCCTGCAACAGCCCGAAATGCACTCTTCCTGCGCTCTCCTGAGGATTCGGCGTTCTCCATGGCCGTGCCTCGACCCAGTGTTGTGTGACGAGGGCAGCGCACACCAAACCACCGCCCAGCAGCGAGAGGAAGAACGTCGCGAAGATGGTGCCCCTTCGGAACATCGATGTCATTCTTGGGTCACGTGACGGCAAGCCGCTCTTCGGGAACTCCGCGAGCGCTGCTTTGTTTGAAGACCGACGAGAAAAAGAGACTTTCGTCAGGCGGGTTTTCAACCTCCCTATCAAGGTTGCGAACGATTCGAATCGCTCTCGTTGGAAATTAGATTATGTTGGATTAAGTTACTCTCGAACGATTGAATTCGTATCGTTCGCAACGCTCGAGAATTCCACTGGAATTTTTCCTTTTGGATCGATCCAACTCGTTCGTTTGTTCATTGAGTTTTAACTTTGCCTCGTGGGAGATCGTTTCGCGATTGGGATCGATTTATAAGATCCTTGGGAGGATCTTGAAGGTTCCAAAAGGCGATTACAATCCCCACTAATGCCACTTTAATTCAATCCAAACGGACGTGAAGGACCAATTCAGGAAAGCTACCTTGATATTATTTCGAATACACATTACGATGAAAATAGATTACATGTAATTGTAGTACGATATAAATAAAAATGACATTTATTAGGTCGCGTGATACGAAATGTCGAATTTTTTATCATTCACAAGTTGATCGTTGAAGTGGTTTTGATCGATAAAATGTTTAATTGAATGTAAAAATCATTTTTTCTCCGTGAAATTCGACGTTTCATATTATACGAGCTAATACACATTGAAAGCTTTTACGTGCGATCCAGATCCAAAGCGAACTTCGAGATTCTCTTTTCCATGGTAAACGAAAATATCGTGGTATCGATTTCACGGAGGGAAAAATCGGTAACGTCGAGACATTCTCTTAAAGTTAGACGCATTCGTGCACGACGGAGATCAATCGGCTCGTCCTCATTTGATCGGACGACCCACAAAAATTGAAAACGATCAAAGATTCTAGACGCGAGTGACTCCTCCCTGTTGAGAAGCAACTTGCTTTCCTTCCGTCGCGAGACGTTTTCTCTCCTGCGAGAAACAAGTAAACGTATACTAAATTCGGGCGCGTGTGTGTGAAACTCCGCGGAACGGGAGAACACAACGAAATCCACGTTGTCGCGTGGGCATCGCCAGTCTACTTGACGACAACCACCCATTTAAATTGCAACGCTGAAACTATGTCGCTTTCGCAACAATTATTCGGTCCGTTAGAAGAATCCGTCGGCGTGAAAGCGCCTCGAAAGCGAACTCAACGGGTCGACGATTTTTCATCCCTTCGAGAGAAACGAGTTACCATACTTCCGACGCTTTTATTTTCGGTTTTTCTTCTTGGTTTCTTCATTGGTCGATTTTCAATAGCGTCGAGACGCCTTACTGGCCTTAATTTTGAAACGTGGATCTTCGTTCGATCGTGATCGGAGCAGTGTGGTTTTACCGTTCGCGAAAAAGCGATTCTGCTCTATATACGATATCGCCTTGCGCGGACTAGGCTTTCCATCGTAGGAAAATGAAAAAATTGCAAGCGTTTGTGTTTCAGGATTAATTACCGTGTCCAAAGGGGCGCGTTTTAGCTCGTTGGAGCATTAACAATAAACCTACCAACGACCAGTCGAATGATCGTTTTTAAATCTTCCTTAGAATTTCTTACTTATTCTTTTTCTTTTTACCACGTAAATAAAAAGAAAGATAAATTCCGGATATCGAACTGTACGGATATCGGCGTCTGCCGATGGCGTGTCACTCGGCAACTCGCCAGAACTCGATGCCAGACGCGTATGGTTTTAGAATGTTAAAGAATATTTCATTTCGAATTTATTTTTAAGCACTCCTTCCATGAATAATAAAAAACGAATATTGAACACTGCATTTTCGTCACGAATGTGTGGAAAAGGTACTAGCTCACTGGGCTAAAATCATCAATATCTCATTCCAACGAAACGATGTTCTCATTCTGGCTAGGATATAATGGAAACCCATCCAAGAGGTTAACCATATTTTGCAAAATTCTCTTAGTTTCCCTCTTTGGCTTCATCTCCGCGATAAAATCGAATTCCCAAAGCGCGTTTCGACCTAGTCATTCATCGAGAGAGGGAGAGAGAGAGAGAGAGAGAGTATAAATTAAATTCCTCGCACCTGATCCCTGTCCCTCCGCAAAGTGAACCTGATTCAAGCTCTTGGAGAATTCTCCTTGCTTGACCTTCTGGGAGAAGTCAACGTTGGCGAGCTTGCCGGTGAACTTGACGCGACAATTGGCGCGTGACCCGTCCGATCTTAGGAGACTGTTGGGTACTCTTGGCCTCTTTGCGAAGGTGTATGGTATCGTGTACGGTTGCGCCACGTAGAAGTATATCGGCCTGTAGTCCTCGTGGAGCTGCTGGTGATGGAGAAACCCACCGTTCGTAATGGTGCCGTTGTTGTTGTTGTTGTTGTTGTTGTTGTTGTAGAAACTGGGTGGCCCGTTGCTGGCGTACGAACTGGCGTACTGAACGCCGTAATGGCTCGCCGTTTTTCGACGAATGCCTTCCACGGTTTCGACCTGTGTTCTTCGACTGGCGACTTTGAAAGCTGGCGGAACGCGCGCCCGAATCGACGACCTCGCGTCTCGAGAGCCTCGTCCAAGAGAGTTGACCTTCAGTGGCCAACATTCGATCACGGTGGTTCCAAGGGTGTCCAACGGCAGGCATTCGGCACCGGAAGTTCCAAGGAAGAGAGACGAGCCTAACGAGTTCCGGTCGACCGTGGAAGACGACCCAGACGGTGCTTGCTCGTGATTTTGCTAAAGACCAAATCACTAAAGGAATTTGACCAGCCTGGATCTGTTGGAGTTTGCTCGGCCAATAAACACGAGAGGAAGATCGCGCGCCTCTCCCAAGGATAGTACTCTTCTTCAACGACGAGTAGCTATTGCCAGCGTTGATCACGATGTTCTTCTGACCCCGCGTTGCTTGGAGTGCCTCCCAGGTCGGAGTTGACGTCTCGCGCTCGGACTCGAAACGCGGGCTTTTCTCTCACCTCGAAGGTTACGTTTCGTCAACTGCAACGAAGACGTACGATTAGAACGATCGAGTTTGTTCCTTTCGGCCAAAACTATGAGCTAGATTCGTAACTGACGTGAAATTCGTGAAGCCCGAGAAACGTAGGAGAAAAAGGTTGGATAGGGTTGAAGTTGTATGAATTCATGCGTTTGTACTCTTCTTGGGAAAAAAGTGTAACCGACATATGTACTCGGCATACAGCGCGCAAGCAAACATATCACAGCATCTGGGAAATGAAGTAGCTCATGTCGGGAGGAAGGAAAAGGAAACGATCTTTCGCGCGTTGATCGCGATGTTTGGCTGCAGCTTGATAGATAAATTAACAAGCGTGTCTCTGGAAGAAAGTAGTCTTTCTTTAAGAGGTTGGAAAATCAGTGGAGGGTATTTCACGATTCGTTTACGTGTATCACGACTATCGATTAAGCTGGTAGTTGAGGAATCGGTGTGAACCATGAAGCAACACCACGCCACACCATACACACATGCCACCTAGTATACACCTATAGAGAGAAAGAGAGACAGAGAGGAGGGAGGGCAAAAAGAAATGACTTTTCCGTTTTAGTCGACATACCATACAATGCGGTATTACGATCAACGTTTTCTGAACCCATGCTCTGCCGGGCGTAATATTACGTTTCGTTGCGCGACTCCCTCCATTGGTATACCGCATATTTTCTCATGAAAATAACATCGTCATTACGAGTAACCGGAAAGACGAACAAACGTGTCTGGATTGAAATCATTACGTAAATTGCCAAGATTCTTCGACGAATGGTTTTCGATCAGAATTCGTCCCTGTCCTCTGGTCAGTTGGTAAAGCGTTTTTATTTGTCCTTTTAAACGTTCACGAAATACGACGCGCGGCCATTAAACTCTTCTTATTCCATGCTCATTGCACCGAGGAAGCGCGTAATGATCTACGAAATAACGGTACATGGAAAGAAACAGGAAAATAGGGTCGTAGATATTATGATAAAAGAAATATATTATTTATATATAAAATCGGTAAACATTAAAATTGGAAAGAACAAATTGTAAAAGACAATGTCAACCGTTTATTGCCTTTTCTTACTTCGACGTTAGAAACTGTAAAATCGTACGTTTTTAAACGATCGAAAGTAGCGTTTTACATTGAAATTACGCGACGATATCGAATCCCTCATAAAACTTCGTCGTATCTATCTTCTACCTTTTCTTTTTAAATGCAAAATATCATATATTGTATCTTCGATGATGTTCGTGACGTGTTACGAGCTACGGTAAAACGATATTGAATTTTACGTTCGTCGGTACGGGCGAGCCATGCGAGACGTCATCCATCGATGATTCGTTGCGTCGAGTTACGGAAACGATGACGATAGAAAGATGAGAGTAAAGAAAATCCAGGAATGCAACTAACCAGAGTAGAGGTGGGGCGACGAGGTCGGATGAATGCCGTTAGACCGTGTCACGTTGTGGCTGCGTATGCCTCGTGTGAAACGACGTAGACGGAGGAGCGAAGAAAGGCAAGAGTAAGGAGAAGGACCATGAGTACTCTGTGTGTGTGTGTGTGTGTGTGTGTGTGTGTGAGAGAGAGAGAGAGAGAGAGTCTCAGAAATCTTAACGATTTTGATAATGTCACGCGGAATGCTACTACAAGGATAAAAGTGATTGTGAATTGACGCAATTGGTGACGTTTTATCATCGATCATCGCTCCGAGTGATTATACGAACGTGAAACGACGTACTTGATCGATGATTAACGACAATTAACGTTTGATGGAATAATTAAAAAATCTCTTGCCGACAACTCGGACCAGAATGCACAAATTTACGCTTTAACGCGTTCATGAAGCGACGTACCATCGGTGGTACATCATCGATTGCACCGCCAAGCAGGATGTGCCACTGATGATACAGACGAATGCAATCGCAGCTTCTTTGTCGTTAATAGAATTAAGGGAAAAAATGTAATCGATTAGACTATTGAATACTGTGAATTTATTAAACTTTGACCTTTGATCCGTTGTTGATTTTGAACTTTCGTTTAGAATCTTTTACGTACAGTCGAAGAATTCGACGACGTAATTACAATCGTAATAAGGACAATCGCTCAATTCGCAACCGAGTAAACGCACGATTTAGAGCCTCATCGTGAGCGCGTTAACCCTTGTCAACTTTCTACCGTGATATCGAAAATACTCCGACGTTTGCCTGCGAAGCATCGATCACTCCCTTTCAAAGACAATTCACGAAAAAAATCGCAAGGAGGGAGTAAAGGAGGAAAGTCGAAAGAACGACGGCAATCGCGATACACCTCCGATGAAAAAGGCAACGCGAGACGAAGGAGGTTGCCGCGTAACACGATTCCACCGAACACACGATATTTTTCATCTTTTCCTCGAGACGCGTACTGGATGTTGACTCGTTGTTACAACCGGTTCGTCCGTCGGTCGGTCGGTCGGTCCGTGGATTTTTCTCGTCGAAGTGCGTACACGCGCGTGATGCAATTCTTTCGACGCTCGCGTACCCGGTTAAATCGGTACGAGACGAACGCAACGAGCCGATGGTAGCTCGGCGCTCGGGTACCGCTGGTATATCGGTCACTCGCTCTCCGAGCCATTGTATTACGTATATACGGGAGATGCACCATGGTCCACCATGGTACGCCCCACGAAACTAGGACGCATAATCGCCTTGGCCGTTTCAAAGGCGGAAGAACGCCCGACTTCGTCGTTGTTGCGCCAAACTCGTCACCGAATCAAAGTGGCTAGACGATTCGAATGTCGACGATCGATTTTTAACATTGATCAAATTTTATTTGAAAAGATGAATGTGGAAAAATGCCAGTCGTGGGACTGTGATGGCGATTCGTTCGCCAATAATAATCTCGCAAATAAAAATCGAATAATAGTTTGCGTTAAATAATGCATTGTACTATTTAGGATGGGCTAGGGCTGAAAAGGATGGTGTTTTTATTATCCGATCAGTCACGAATTTCTGATTCATTCTGTCGTGCTTTTTGAAAAATTTCACAGAAAAGACAGTTTTACTGGCTTCGCCACGTCGTCGTCGTCGTTGTTATTGTCACGCCAAACTTGTCACAAGTCGAACAAACTAAGTGATTTGAATATTAATGATCGATTCTTAACATTGACAAAATTTTATTTAGAAAAATAAACGTGGAGAAATGTCGTGGGCTGTAATGATGATTTATAAAATGATAGCCTGCGCTGAGCAATGCATTGCGCTATTTAAGACAGGCTAGGGGTAGAAAGGACGATTTTTTTATTATTCGATCAGTTATGAATTGTTGAATCATTCATTCAGTTTTATTGGATTCGTCATGTCGTCGTCGTTGTTGTTGTCACGCCAAACTTGTCACAAGTAGAACTAGCTAAGTGATTTGAATATTAACGATCGATTTTTAACATTGATAAAGTTTTTTTTTGGAAAAATAAACCGAAAAATATCATGGGACTGTAATGGTGATTCATAAAATAATAGCCTGCGTTGAACAATGCGTTACTTTATTTAGGATAGGCTAGGGCTAGAAAGGATGGCCTTTTTATTATTCGATCAGTCACGAATTTCTGACACATTCTGTCGTGCTATTTGAAAAATTGTACAGAAAAGAAAGTTTTATTGGCATCGTCACGTCGTCGTCGTCGTTCGTTGGACTATGTACCATCATCGACGACTCTCGACGAGGCAAAGTTTCAAGCTCCGCTTGAGAGGCGAATTCGAGCCGGTCCTCCCTCCAACTCGCTCAAAGGACCTCCAATTTCTAGTCTTAGCTCGTGAAATGTCCCGTGACAGAGGCCACGAGTTGTGCGCTCCAGAAACTGGTACACGATCGGACAAATCGCGCGAGTGATCGCGCGTGCCTGAAAGATCGTTGGTACTTTCGTCGAGAGCGCCGTATTACCGTTGAATCGGGCGAAATATCGTCCAAGTATTGGCATTGACCGCGAGGAAAACGTCTTTTCACCGTCTTACGATGGAAATCAGTTTCCCGTTCCAAGACTTTTAATTTAACGAGACGGAATTTGTTTACTTCGATTCGTCGATTTTACGGATGCGACGAATCAACGTCGATCACAAATTATAATTAATAAATACCGATTTCCTATGATTTATACCGAAAGGGAAACGAAGGAAAATGCGATTCATTGGAACTCGACAAAATATAATAAAATGTAAATTAAAAATAATATGTAATATATAAATATAAAATATATAAATAAATGTAAACGTTTCGAAACTGTCACGTTTTCGCGGTGGCTTACTTCCGCGCGGAAACGAAATTTCTTACATGTATAATATTTTGACAAGGACAAGTCTAATAATAAAGATACAATGATCGGCTTTTCCTTCAAGCATTTGAAAAGACGTCCTTTTAACGGTAAATACGAAAGGTACGACGATTTTAATTGTCCATTCGAAGAAGGTGGGGAAAAAATGGCGAAAGTGTCGCTTTACGATGCGTTTAATGAAATTTGATTCGTTGAAAATCCCTCTAAAATCCGAGTAAAAAGCCGATAAAACGGGAAAGGACAAAACCGACGGTTGAATTAAATGGCGTTAATGACAACAACGAGGCTGATGTCGACGACAACACGGCGCAACGACAATGACGATGATAACGACAGTGCGCTGACAATTACGAGGAAACGCTCGTATCGCGGTATCGATTCGAAAGGGTCGTAAAACGACGAGCTTTAAATAGAATTATTTATGCATTTGGATTGCACATGGGTGGATCTCGATGACCGGTACCTGCCTCGATATATTTTCTTTCGGCGAGGATACGAGGTGGCAACGTCCTCATGAATTATGTAGCACGTGGTACGGTCCCATTGTCATACACTAATAGCGTCGTACCAATCATAGCGTACCTTTCATCCAGTTTCGTTCACATAATGTTTCGATTCGCGGTACTTTCGGCTTCAATTCGACGCGCATTCCGCTTTAATTCCTGTTAACGTTTCCCTCCTCTAATTAATTGGAAATCGTCCTTTCGTAACACGCGGTCGACATTTAAAATCATCCTGTCCAATGCGAAAGAATCGCAGGCTCAGTTCGTTCGCTCGCTCGTTCATTTGTTCGTCGTTACACGGAAGAGAGGCGATAAGTAATGTTCCAAAGAACCTCGGTGTCGGGACGGAAGATCGAACGATCGATCCATCTACAGGCGTAGAAAGTCAGGAAAGTTTGATAATGAGAGTGGACTTACTCTTTTAAGACGAGATAGGAAGCTCTGGCACGATCCGTGTAAATTCTGATCGCGAGGGAATTGCGAGCGTTTAACGGAGACATCGACGACAAGAACGTGGTTTTTCGCGCTTTACATCGTCGATCGCTTACTCTAGGTCCAGACGGTCAAATAATCTCGAAGGTCACGACGTAGGAAGAATACTCGATACGTACCGCATGCCCAACCACGGGACAAAATATTTGCTGTTCGATTTTAAAGCGTGAAAGCAACGATTTACCCATTGTACCGTCGATTTCGTAGCAATCGCACCTTCTTTTTTGCTAATAAAATAAGGGGAAAAAACTTAGTCGGTTGGACAGTTAATACTACGAGAAATATATTCGATTAAATGATAAATTTTGAACTTTTGTTTTGAATTTTCCACGTACAGACGAAGAACACGTCGATGTAATTACGATCATGGTAAGGATACCCTCCTGATGGAGGAATGCACGATTTAGAGCCTCGTCGTGAAAGCGTTAAAATCGGATTTTGAAATTCTGATCTCGACGTCGATCTATCGGTCGATTCTTTTCGATCGCTTTAACTTCAGATGGCAATCTAATTCAGAATAACAGCATCTCAGCTGCATTAAAAATGAGAATTCGACGACATAAACTCTTTAAAATCGAGGTCGAATGAAATTTTGCCTCTCTTCTCGTCGTCTGGTATTACAACGGTCAGGTTTGGTCCACCGGTGACACACTCTCCATTATCCTATCAGCTTCGCGGCAATCGCATCTTCTTTTTTGTTAATAAAATAACGAAAAGAATTTAATCGATTGGAAGGAATATATCCGATTAAACGATCGATTTTTAACTTTTGTTTAGAATCTCCCACGTACGAACGAAGAACTCGACGACGTAATTAGAATCATCTCACAACGATTACGATCGTGCTAAGACGTAAGCAAGATCGTAAATATGAAGAAACCCACGTATTATAGAATCGAGCCAAGTCCAGCACCGAAAGAAATGATCGATCCTTCGTGATCTCCTCGCTGCAACTTTCATTACTTCTGGGTTAATTAACGCGTCGCTTCGGAATAACGTCGCACAGCCAGCCTAATCCGTGCTGATCAACCGGCCTGATGACCGCGCGACTGATAGAGAACGTCCGGTTGAGCCTCGTTTCGGATAATCCGAGGAGAAGAAGGTGGAACGGTTAAGAAAGTAAGAATCGTTCGTGTTCCAATTATCTCGAGACCGATTGTAGCGCGTTAACTGGCGACACGTGTTGGGAAGGATCGACCTAGCCGCAAGAACGACAAGAGCCACCTCAACGAGACAAAGAACCAGCGAGGAGGGAACGGGAGGATCCAAGACCTGTCTTATTGTCAAAGTGGAAACATTCGAGGAGGAAAAAAAAACGAGACGAGCTAAGAAGAATTTGCCTGCATCGCTTTGGCATCTCTCGTTGGGGCTCGCTCCGCTTTTCCTTCACGGTGGCGCGCAGCTGCGTTCCTCTTCTTTTTCGAGGCCCAATGTCGATCCCAATGACCTTCGTGGCGCTGGAGCTTGCCCCAATGCAATAGCAATCGACTTCCTCCTCCTTCTCTTCTCCTTTTCTCTCCTTCTTTCCGATCCTGCCTCTGATACTGCTCCTTCTTATTTAATGATTATCACCCAACACACGCGACACGCTGGACTGACAGTCTCGATCGCCGGCTTGAGTGGCGATCAGCCGAATATTTCGCGTTCTAACGGAGAGCGGAGAGACGCGCATACGCGTATCCAAAGTGTCGGCTGGACTGAATTTCTTGCTCCTGGTGCTCTTTCTCTTTATGCTCACCTGGCTCCGGCAGGTGCTACAGGTGGCACCACCATCCGTTTGTTTCTGGCTAGTTTCTCGTTAGTCGGACCTGTGCGTTTACCACTCCGAGACCGCTCGAAGGATCCCCCTTAAACTCTTCGAGACGCTGGATTCTAGATAATAAAAAAAGCCATGTTGCACGGGAATTTTATTCTTATCGAACTTAACGAATTAGATTTATTTCAAACGATAGAGAAATAAAGTTACATAAAACTGATGATAATATTTTTAAAAAACATCTAATTAAATGCGGAATATATCGGTGAACATAGCGAACTGTCGAACTAGGTGGGTCTCGAAATAAACATCTGTGCTTAGAGTTGGTATAAATTTTGTATAAATTTCGTGAATTTGGTATAATTTTTCGAGATGGTATACAAAATATCCCACCATGCTTCGAAGGATTAAAACGAGCGCTTTTTACTTTGGTTTCTTCCTCTTCTTCTTTTTCTTCTTCTTCGTTGGAACGTCGTTCAGTGGGCTACATGTACACGACATAGTCGATTAAAATGTCTCGATCAATCTATTGTATTAGGTTGGCAATTAAGTTCTCGCTGTTTTTTTACATTGTAACATTCCGCATGTCATTAAATGTTTTTGGCACAATGTTTTAGGCCATTCGAAAGAGAATATTTTGTTCTACCGGAATCTATGTTTTTTTTTTAAGATAAATTTCTGTTACTTT
>JAITYT010000044.1:1194196-1206353 GCA_025433975.1 Liostenogaster flavolineata
AAAATCGCCTTGTCATGGGACATAATTATTAAATGCATTATTGTGAATACTGCGTTATTTATGGGATGACTTTTTGGCAAGTTTTGAAGAGCGCGTTATTATGAGAAATAATTATTAAATGCATTGTTATGAAAACCGTGTTATTTATGGGACGACTGAATATCTTTGCCTGGGTAACGTCGATTTTCATCGTCGATAGAATATCGACTGGTTGGACGCTCAAAGGGTCGCGCTTTTCCGCGCGGTCGAACGCGCTGCAATGCCAGCTGGAATTTGTCAAGTCGAGATGCACGTCGATCGTCGTACCTTCGTACGTTTCTTACGCCTGTTAAGTCGTACTGGAGCGTTGAATCGGCTTTTTTTCTGCCTACGGACAGACTTGGAAAGCCGAAAGGAGGGTGAAAGGAGTCGAGACTGTCTCTCCAGTTTTTCCACTCGTTCTCCATCCTTCCTTTCTTCCTTCCTTCTTTCTTTGTTTCGTTTTCCCTTTCTCTTTCTCTCTTTCTCTCTTCGGTGAGTGGCAATTAGAAAACGCGCAAACGAGTTTTCGGAACGTTAATCCTCTCGAACGTAATTCCAACGCGATGCATCCTGACCGGGCTCTTCCCTCTCCTGGTGGATGACCCCATGGACTTTCAGCCGCGCTCTCGCAGCCGTACACCCATGGAAAACACGCACACAAGCGCCGTACGCGAACACGCTTTATCGAGCAGACCGGTCGTTAGAACTTTGAAGCGGTGGGAAGGGAACGAGGGGGAAGAGCCCGGCTGGAGGGATAGGAAGTGCATGCGTGCGTGCACGTGAGAGACACAGAAAAAGAATGAAAGTGAGTAAGTGAGAGAGAGAGTGATAGAGGAGAGGGGCATACGATGAAAGAAAGGTGCGCGCTTTGTTTTACGATTATTTTCCTCGACGTTCGTTTTTGGTTTTCTTATCGGAATTCCTCGAGAGTCTCTAGTTGGTGGAATTATTTATATTTCAAAGCAGTTTTCAGTTTTCTTTCACGCAGCGCTCCCTCGGTCTTCTGCGAGATCATCACCGAGTCGTCCGAGGGGAGATGTTCGATTTTACGCATCGAGGGGAGGGAATGGTCGATCTCGTTCTCGCGCTTCGTCCTATCGAGATCGAAGCGTTTTCTTCCTTTCCTCCCTGTTTCTCTCGTTTGGCCCCCTTTTTCACGAATTCATAGGTAAGTTTTGGCGAAGCGAAAAAGCGACGAGGGTAAAGGCAAAGTTAAATCAGGGGGAAACGTTCACCTTTCTCTCCGCCCTGCCTGTCTATTTTACTTCTTACCGAGGTGAAAGGGGAGGACTCATTCCGCGGTAAAATTATACGCAATTTTACTCGAAATTGTAACGATCGTATCCTCGCTTCGGTAGTTGCGGACGAATTTTGGGCATATTTCTTTCGTCGAAGTGTCAGTGGCTAAAGCGGAATCGTTTTTTTTTAAAGCTCGACTCGCTCGATAGTCGAAGTCTCTAAACAATAGTTTATAACTTATCTTATGCAGTTATATTAGATTTGCCTTTATCGCATTCGCGTTTTGCAAAAAAGACGTGACAAACATTGTATTTGTTTCTAATATATACTTATATATTAGGTATTTATATATAATTTTATCCAATTATTATAACGACTATATTCTCGCCTCAGTCAGTTGTTCGTCACATTTACCCTTAACACCTTATCTACGGATCACGCCATATGGTGTCAAATCGAATACTGTCGCGTGTAGTATGCCAATAAGAAAAGAAGCGTAACTAAGTATATGTGGAGTTCTTGTAAAATCTCAAGACACATTGAAAACTGTTATAATGTCTATCATACTAAACAAAATTATTAACTCGTCGATATATAATTTTTTGTAAAATTGAAATAAATTTTTTTATTTCCGATAGTTTTATGTAAAACTTTTTTTCTATTAAATAAGCATGCATTTTTTCCGTCTTAACCGTAGGAAATCAACGTTCTAACTCCGTCGATAAGGTATTCACATTATTATTGGTTACATTCATACACTATTGCAACATTAGTTACTCCAGGGAAAAGCGTGTATATATATATAACCAATAAATATTGATAGTAATTTTATATTTATATATATATATATATAAAAGTTTAATATACATACGCATATATAATACATGTATGTGAATGGTTTTTAATGGAGAGTGGTCGTAGTGGGCCATCGTAAAAAAGGGGTTAAACGTCAATAGAAGTTGTTCTTGCCTCTCTTGCGTTCGCTTTTCTAAAAAATGTCTTACCATCCATATGCCGGAACGACAACAATCCTTCGTTTTTTCCATTATCATTTTAACACGAGGTCTTCCCTGAAAAGAAGGACCTTCCCCTAAAAAGAAATTCTGTTCTCCGGGAAACGTCATCGGCATGCGAGACTCGTGAAAACTGTATATCATTCACCGACGTGTCTGTCCTCACCAAACATTTTTCGACGATTGTTCGTCGGTCTATCGGCTTTTTCTCGCTTGGTCATCTTCACCGTGGAATTATTCTCGCGAAGTCCTGTTCGAATGGAAGACGCGTCACCGTCGTAAAATGTGCTCTCTCGGGGTCCCTATTCTTTCGAGTTTCGATCGTTTCCGAATATCGACTCCGAACGAATCTGGGATAGTCTTCTTTGCGTTGGAGGGCGCCAATACGATGTTAAAAATGGCAGAAACGCGATGCGCGCACCGCCAGGTTCCTCTTTCAATTTTCAGCCGGAAACAGTTGCGTTCGTGCAGATGGTGGAACGTTAAAGAGTTCATGTAATGGAGTCGATAAGTAGGCGATCGTTGTACGAGCGGACCGAAATGAGGGAGAGCGGACGTCGAGCCAAAAGCAAGAAAGTAAAAGTCACGCGAGTGCTTCGACATCGTTCGAAGTTTATAAATTATGCTCTCCCTGTATATTTTGGCGGGTGGGACTCTCCTTCGTTCGATTTTATTTCAATATATCCTCTCGTATTTCGGAAATATTCGAGAAGCGGATGAAAGCTCGCGATATCGAATCCCTCGTTATGTGGAATCGCGAACGTCGGATACTTTGCGCTTTATACGTGGGTAGTATCGATACGCTGCAGTTATAATTATCCAAGCGACCATTAGTGTACGCTCGTTCGTTCGTCTTCCACGAATGCTATCTGCATGGGCGCACTGGTGCAATTTGGTCTTTGAACTCGTCGCTTCGGACGAAACTCGACGATAATATAATATTTAGATTACCAGTTAGTTTAACACCTTCGCAACGAGATCAACCATCGGTGGTACGCTCTCGATTTTCGTGTGCCATTGGTGGTACAAACGGATATAGTTGCAGCTCTTTTTTTTCCAATAAGATCAGAGAAAAAGTTAATCAACTAAACGCGTTTTACTTTACTTTTTACTTTTTACTTTACGCTTTAGTTTTTCGATACTCGTGTTTGTCGATCGAAGTCGAGGTCGGATCCTTGCGATTTGGTCTTTGAACTTGTCGTTTCGGACGAAACTCGACGATAATATTAAAATTACCAATTGGTTTAACACGTACAAACGGATATAATCGTAAAATCGTTCTTTGTGGATAAAATTAGGAAAAGAATTTAATCAATTAACGCGTTGACCTCTTCGATATTCGTATTTGCCGATCGAATTCGAGGACGGATCCTTGCCATTTTCGTTTGTCGTTCAAAAACGACGATCGCGCGCGACTGGGAGGTTAACGGAAGCAAGGGGCGCGTCTCGTTGGAAAAATCGTTTCTTCCGAATGCCGCGTAAAAAGACCGTAAAAGTTTTTCGACTCGAAACAGGAAGACTGCGAGTCACTTCGTAAACGTCGAGCGTCAGCTTGGTTACATCTGCTTGCGAGAACTTCCCGACCGGCAGGAAGTATTGTTTACCGATAATTAACTTTGGTTAGAAGATAGCGTGCGAGTTTCGACGTTACACGAATTCATCGACCACGTCGAAGTTCGTTGGTGGCCGTCCAGGCCGTGGCTAGATTTTCGCTAACGCGTCACGTTACTTTCCGCTCCTTGTCGAACGACTTTGCCTTCTCCTTCGCCTCGTCTTCGCGAGTTTGAAACGTCGGAGTTGCAGTCGACCCGCGATCTTCCACTCGCGTAGACTGACTTTCATTTATTTTAACACGAAACCCAGGCAGTTTCGTTCTTACGATTATCGCCAAGTGAATTCGTTGCGATGCGCTGTTAACCTTTCAACCTTTTAACTCTTCGAGACGCGGAATTCTAGACAAGAAAAAAAGAGTCTCTTGCATAGAAATTTTGTTCTTATCAATTTGAACGAATCAGGTATATTTTAATTAACATAAGGTTACATAAGGAGAAACGAAGTTACATAAATTTGATTTAAAAAATTCATAAACTATTCATAAACATTCGTCTCTCAGACGAACATATTATATTGATGATTTTTGTTTTATAGAATACAAGGAGTAATAAAGTACACTTTAAATCTGAAAAGTTGTTCATTAATTATTAACTTTCTGAAATAAAAATGAACACAATAATTATTCCGAGCAATGGACATGTAATAAACCGCGGTGATCACTTTAAAAGTTAGAAGTGTTTATGCATTTCGCGTGGTCGGTGAGACAAATGTTTGTAAATCTAGGGTTACATGCGGAATGTATCGGTGAGTACGGTAAACCGTCGAAGTAGATGGGTCTTGATGTAAATCTCAGTGCTTCGAGTAATTTTTAACTCTTTCGCTACGGCGGGCCTCGCCTCGGAATTCCTCCTTCAAAACTAAAAATAATAATTATAATCATAACATGGTATCGATCAATAACTTTTTAATAATAATATTCCGTACGAAACTTTTCAAAACACGGATACACATGTAATCCAACTTTTGGCTCCAGTTTTGTGGCTGGTGTTCAGTAGCGAAAGCGTTAAATTTAGATTTCGAAAAGATGGGGCATTTTTAGCTCTGCCACATCTCATATCATAGGACAACGAGTTAACTCGTTCTATCTCGAATCGATCCTTTCGATTATTTCACTAACTAAATCTCTCGAAAACTAGATATCATGCAAAGAAAAGAACTAGAATTATTCCGCGAGACGAAGAATTTTACCAAAACGCTGAAAACACCAAACACCAAAAGATCGATAATAATTATTTTTATTCTTAGTCGGTTAAGTTCGTTTAAAACTCATCTATCCATTCCTCCAATTCACTTCGTTATTTCGAAAAACACGCGCACTTCCTTCTGTCCAGAAAATAAAGAAGGAAAAAAAATTGTACTCGCTCTAATCGCCGGAGCTACGATCGATTATCTTTTACCCGGAAACGGCCGATGCGATGTTGCGTGCGGTGCTTATCGAGGATCTTTCGCAAGATCGAACATCGCGATGCGACGCGGTCGCGTTTGACGATCGAGCAATCAAGAGTACCTAGCGAGAAAGTGCGCCGTAAGAGGACGGTAAAGGCTCGTCGGTGAAACTCCATGCGAGCTTTATCTCCCGTGTCTTTCGCGATTTTACCGTGTGTTTCGCCTCGGCGATTCAGTACGATGGCCATCGTGAATCCCGTCGAGTTCACTGCCGCCTAACTTTACGTCCGAGAATGAAACCGCCTGCAAATTTATTTAGTCCTGCCTTTGGCGACCGACGGCCGTGAGCAAAACCGCGCCAACGATAGCGGGACAACGTTAAATGCACGAAAGGAGCGTGAAAATGTTTTCCCTCCTAATGGATTTTGATAGGTTTCGTCAGTCATTGGCGCGTGTACAGCGAGCACCGAATTTCAAACGCCCACCCGTGCGTCGTTCATCGTTAGCTTGGTGCATCCATTGAACGCTTTCCACGTCCGAGCGCGAATGCGATTTGTACGCTTGGCGGAAAAATAGCACCAAATCATGAGGTAATATCGTAGGATGTTTCGAAGCTGTAAATCAGTCGAATATTTTTTAAGGAAATTTTGTAATTCCGTCTGTCAATATCTTGAAATCGTTACGATACTTTCCGCTTGCTAAAAGTCGATATCGCTTCGGAAAAACTTTTAATTCGCACGGTGAAAATTGAAGTGCCTATATCGATCTTCGGCTCGTAAAGAACGTTTAGGAGGAGTCATCTTTCTTTTCGGAAAGCGCGATCGACGATACGCCGTACGCGATATCGTTTTAACATTTTCTGCAAAACGAATTTAGTGCGCCGTTCTTCGAAGCTGCTCGCTTCTCGTTTTCGTCGATTCGCGTACAGGAAGCAGCAGCGCTGGATTCGTATCTTTCTCGGCGTAGTTCGCTCCTCGTTAAATTCACCTTTTTATTCGTGCGTTCGTTGATAGTCGGCCTTTATATGGGACGCGTGCGGCAGGTCAGTGATCGTTAACGTGGGCGAGAACGGACAATCGATGAAGCATCGTTCGTAGTATTTCAGGTGGACATTAAGGACACGTAAAATTTTATTGGACGTTTACGACCGTGTTACGGCTACATCTATGCTCGTTGTCCTTTTTGGGGTTTCGTGTTCGACGATTTGAAATTTTGTCGACGAGAGTCTCCACGTTGATACTACGTTCGAGGCGGAACGAATGAAACCTCGGTATTATGCGCTGCTGCCCGATGCTTTCGCCACTGACAACTTTTCGTTTGTCGGGAATTTACGCGATCGTTGTTTCCGCCATTTGTTCAACTTCACGATAAACTAGTTCCCCAAACTAATTTCCAAACGAGCGACGTATTTACGTTTATTATTATTCCGCTATCTGCTATCGATTCGGGCGATAGAGAGGAGTTCAATGATATCTTTTATTTATTTGAAGGACGACCATCGATGACATTCTTTATTGTCCTATTTTCCTTTTAGAACCTGGGGACCTATAGATAGATCCCCTTTGAGCGATCTCGCGTCTTCCACGATTCCAACGGGATTTCCAACGAATACTACAGCTGTACCAGTGATACACGTAGTAATACTACAGTTGGCACTCATCGACCGAACCGTCGAAAATCTCTATTTCCGAGTTTGGTAGGAGCGTTCCTCTCAAACGAGGAAGCTCGTTAAGCTCGTTGAAATCCGTGTCGTCTTTCGCAGTTGGTGAACGAGCTCTACGTCGCTCGGGAAATAGACGTTACGGTGGCCACGTTAAAGAGTAACGTAAAACTGACGCGACATCGTCTCGTAAATTGGTAAAATAGTCTCGCGTTCGTCCGTAAATAGTAAACCCGACTCTCGTTTCTTCCCGGAGTCGATCGCGGTAGGGACTTCAGTCGTGCCACGAAAACAGGATCCAGTCGAGGAGTATATCGCCTGCTTTGGATTCTTCCTCCTTGGAGGAGGGAGAAGCAGTCCTCTTAAACGAGGACATTGCCCCTATTTGTCAGCGTGTTCCGCGGTATAATTCACTCGGACGTAATCCTACCGAAACCTGGAGTCGTCGTGTCGCCGACGTCGCTGCTCTCGTTATCTCTCACGCATTCAATCTTGTCCTAGTAGCGATGCATCGCTGCCTCTCAGTGAAGTCTGCGCACGCTCCATCAGTTCGATGACCAGCCTAGCCACTATCAGCTGATGCCGATGCCATGCTTGCGAAGCAGATGTTTACATCGACAAGTAGTAGTAGGTACCATCGAAGATGGATTTGTTCGTTCTTATCGTTAAAGGTGAATTCACGTAGGATTCCTGGGGATATGGAAGGATTATCTGCGAAGGTAGTAAATTCAAGGATTCAAGGAGGCAAGAATTCGATCGTACAAGATAATGAATCAACGAAAGTTAGCCAGAAAAGAATACGATCGAACTGTTCGAGCTGATGGATTTTTCTCGAGTAATCCTATGGTTCCTTCGACGATCCTCGTGTCTCCCATTGATGCGACATTCGTAATCGTCGCGCTTGCATCAACGCAGCACTCGACATTCGTCATATCGTTTATCGTTTCACGTTAAATGAGATACAGTCGACCCTTTTATAACGCGATTAATCCGTACCGCGTTATAAGAAACGCAGATAAGAAATCAGGTTAAATACATGAAAAGAAGGGAATGCCCCATTAATTTCAACTGTAAAAATTTAACACCTACATAAATTCGTGCTACGGAGAATCTTCTTAAGCCAATTAAGTCCATGGAACGTCGTTAAACGGGAACCGCGTTATAGGAAGGTTGATTGTACCACGGTACCAGAAAATTTAGCTTTTCCGCATTTATTGCCCGAAAGATACCTAAAATCGACGATTTTCCTAAAAAAAAAGGAAACACCTGGAAATTGTTCTTCTTTTCGTGGTCCTTTCAAGTAGCGTCCATTTACCAGACTGATCGATCGAAGTTTACGACGAGCTCATCGATCTTGATGCCTCGTTTAGAGGGTCATGGAGAGGTCGATGAAGATATTCGTCGATGACCTCCTCGACCATCGAGGAGAGTACAGATACCTTCCTCGCGCTGGAACCGTTTCGAACGTAAATCGTTTTCCCTCCTTACGAGTTGGCTCCATTCGACCGTCCACGCGTTCCTTTTCTCCCACTTTTGCCACCAATGCTGCTCTCGCACCTGGCATGCGCGAACGACGCGCTAACCTAAGGTATCATCGACGAAGGCGGGAACCTAGCGTGTCTCTCCTGTGCGAGCTTCCCACGCTGACCGATATTTCGAGGTTAAGCTTCGACAAAATGCACCGACGGCAAATCCGGGTTTCGAGAGCACCGATCTATCCTTCAACCTCTACCTTCGGCTACTCTCCTTCTTTTTGCGCAACGCGCGATGTCGGCAAAATTCCCTCTTTCTATCTTCCATCAGTCGCGAGACGATTTGTATTTCTACCATTTTTTCCAGTCGTCAGAAAAGAGAATGCCACGATTCCAAACTTCAGTAACCAAGTATCACCAAAAGAGCCATTATTGTCGAACTCTTTTTTTTTTTACCCTCGATTAGCCCTCTGCTTTCTAAGCTTCATTCTTTCTCTTCTTGCCTCGCGTTCTTGCCTCAGCCTCGTGTTCCCCGTTTGTATAAAAGAGCTCTCTGGTACAAGTGTCTGCGAAGGAAACCATCGCAGGCTCGATCGAGATTCCAAACTCTGTTTTACGCCCTTGGTTGCGACGTTTTAGCTCGAATACGACGCGATCGAACTATTCGGAAGATTTGAATGATCCCAGACACTGTCCTGAACTTCTGCACTCTTTTTTATCAGTTTTCCCCACTTCTTCGGCCGCTTCTGGCTTCGAGGAGGCGAGAGAAGCACGCGTGCCACGGTCGGTACGCACGCGCGTCTTCTTTGCTTCCGTTAGGCATAAATTAAGATCGTGGGGCGCTAGAGCAATGCACGAGATAATTTTCTAAGAAGCTCCGCCCGGAATTATAATTCGATCGGCTTTCAAGGACGCGCCTGGCCCTCGACCGGTATGTAAATGGGGCTCCTTCGCATCGGGGACACCCGTGGTAAAGCTGCTTTTAATTCTATCCTTTTTTACCCTCCCTCCTTTTGCTTTCTCTCCCTTTTTTCTTTCGTTCTATTATCGTTCGATCGACCCTCTTCAATTTTACATCGTTCCGTTTAATTGCATTGTTTGCGTTTGAGTCTTTCCCCACGGCGCTAACCCTCCGCTCCTCGTCGCTGCTGCGCCGTCGAACGATGTTTTCATCTTTTCCCTTTTCCCATTTCCCATTTTTTGAATATTTCCGACGTCTTTAAAGAATTTCCGCGCCGTTTTTACGAGATATTTACGCGTCGGTGTTGCGAGATTCGAGGATCTCACGGCGTCTTTGGGACTTCTTTGGTCTATCCGCTGAACGGCCTTGAACACAATGTTCTGATCCTTTCCTTTCCACTGGTCTTTGAAACTACATACGATTGATATTGGCGTCACGATGGTAATTCTCATCTTGAGAAACACGCGTGTGACATATTCCACGAATTTTACGAGTGCCAAGATTTACGACAACGTTCGATCGCGAAGTCGATCGTAAACGGCGCTCCAACGAAGTCCCGACCAAATCTAAATTTACCTGGAACTCTTTCTTTTTCTTTCTTTCTTCCTTCCTCCCCCTCCCGTTGGAAAGGTTAGTCTTTAATAGCGTCGTAAAATCGCGCACGCGGATCAAAAGCAGAGGTCCCCTGTTCTCGCTGGCTCGCGTAACTTCGTGCGTACGGGCGTATTTGGTAAAGCGCTCGACGACGATAACAACGACGCTTTGTTTCTTCATTTTCGTTCTGGGGGTCAACCGAGCTTATTTACTCGTTCGTTTTATCGATACGGTCCGGCCACGGCCGAGTTCAATAATAGAACTTTACGAGCGAAATGCTAAATCGTACGGATCGTACGCGGCCAGACGAGGAGACAGACAGGAAGGAGGCGGAGGACAGGAGGTGGCGCGATCAATAGACCCTTCTGTTCTCGATCCTTAAGAGAATTTATGGGATCGTTAATACCTACCTTAAATACGTGTGTCCACTCGGGTAGTCGTCATGAAATCGTATGATTTTGACGTTAGAATATAACGAGCGATTCGTCATAACATTAGCATCGACCCGTCCTGCATAAAACATCGGCTTGCATCGCTACGTTCGTTCTGACTCACGTCGACCGATGACCGTTTAACGAGCCATAGATAGCCACGATTTTATCGTGAATCGATCGACGATGTGAAGAAATATTCGGGTGAAGGAATGTGAATTCCTCGTTTTTTGTTTTTTTTTAATAACCCTCCAGAGTGTAACCTGGGTGTAATCGACTTTTGACAATGCATCTCAAATTATTAGAGTCGGCAATTCGAAACGTCAAATTTCTCGCAGACCAAATATTCAGGTATTACTGTCCAAAATATCTGCAAAAATATCTGCAAAAAAAGAAAATATGTTGGCGTTTTACAGAGCCTCGATAAAATTAGAACTTCTCAACATATTATATACGTATTAGGTCCATCGAGAAGTTCCATCAAATAATGTCATCCCAAGTTTCAACATTGATTCTTTGACGACGGAAATTAAATCGTTAAGTAAATATTAATCAATGTGTCGCAAATATATTAGTTTCTTTTAATTAAAAAACGACAGAACTTTTCAATAGATTTAATACATTTAACCAGTCGAGTCGTGAATGATGAGAAATCCGGGATTTCGTATCACGCGACCTAATATACATGCACGCTTCGTCAATTCCTTCCCGTTTCTTTGGTTAAGAACGGGAGGAGCGAGGATTCTCCCTCCTTTTCTTATTGGAACACGGTAATGCAGATACAACGCTGAAGGATCCTACGAACGAAACGCGTCTTTACAATGGAACAAGGAGAAAGAACTCGAAGTTTTGGGGGCCACCGCGTCTCCCCTGTATTTGAAGAAGGTAGATTATGCCGTTGATCCAATACACGGGATAATTTTCTAAGAGTCTCGTCTTTCAAGGGACCCCTCGTTGTAGACGTCGTCGTCGTCGTCGTCGTCGTTCTCTTCATCGTTTGGTCCGGAGTAGCTATGCAAATACGATCGACTCGGTCGTTAGGCGGGCTACCGCCACGTGTATAGTCATCATTCTAATTTCATTATTTGTATTTCACGGCTGGGAATCGCTCGTCCGACCGGTCGACTTCCGCCCAATTCGTATAAATAACAATTACTTCGCTCCTGGCGGACGACAGTGTCTGGACGGGTTTAACGTTGAATAAAAGGTGCTTCTTACCTGTCTCAGTCTGTCCCGTCGATATTATTCGATAATGCGTTTAATTGCTCCGCCTTCTCGTCGGACGGTACGGCGACGGTTTCTTCCGAAGGATAAACAAGTGTCCATCCTTCGTTTTCAACGAATCAATAATCTACTAGGGAAAATATTAGGTTGTCCGGAAAGTTCGTTTCGATTTTTAAAGAAAATTGAAACGCAGCACATTTAAATTTCGATATGAATTTGTTGAATTGTATGAGGTTAGGGTTGTAGGGCTATATTCGATCAGTGTTTTTATCCTATCTTCATCAGTGGTAAAGAGATTTCCAGTGAAAGAAAAGCATCAGGTGCTTACAACGCACTTTACTTTCTTTCATATTTAACCAGTTAGCTGTGGCGTCCTCTTCTGAGAGCGCGCACCTATATGTGTCGCGAAAATCGAGCGATGACGAATATACTCGTCATAATCACAGAGGAAGGTTTCGCTGTTAAAATATTGGATCAAAAAGATGGGTTTATTTTATAAAATTGCCAATTTTATTACTAATATTTATTTATTTGGTTAATAT
>JAITYT010000044.1:1208351-1220183 GCA_025433975.1 Liostenogaster flavolineata
ACTCCGCGTTTCATGTTTATGTTTTTTAATTTATTTTCGGAACTAAAGTGGGTCACTTGAAATTATCAAATGGGTCACTCGGTGACCCGTGGGTCATAAATTGCCGACCCCTAACGATAGATCTTACCTAATAGTAATACTGCTCGCACACTGCATCGGAATTTGTGCGAATTCTGACGGAGACGAATCGTCAGAAATCAAAAGAAAGAAAAAAAAATTTGGACGAAGAAATATTCGCTTCGATGTGCGCATTCACAATTCATTACGTAGAATGGAATCGTTCGCACGTTTTCGTCAGAATTCGCACAAATTCCGATGCTGTGCGCGAGCCGCCTAATAGTAGATCATGGGAGCGATTGGACCTGGAAACTGGCGTTGCATCGATCCTCGTTCGCCAACAGCCGTGTCTTAACGCGTGTAGACTTTCTTCCGAGCTCCGAAATGAGTCGCAGGACAGATGCGATCGATCATTGTGCATTCGTTAAAAGTCGGACGGAGAAAATGGCGCCACCCGGCCAAAGAACCGCGAAGGAAGCGCTATCGTGATTTCATTTCGAACTCCTCGTCAGAATTTACGTCCGATGCCAAGGCCATTTTCTTGAATTACGAGTTCGATTCGGTTTTTCCGTCGTTTAATGGCCGATCGGATTTTATCACTCGATATATTGGTCACGTATCAACGATCCTTGCGCTCGTCCTCCTTCCGCTTCCTCGAAAATTCGAGCCCGTCCCGGCTTCCTTCCTTTTACTCCTCGCAGGAGCGCGCCACTTCTTTCGACTTTGGTCCAACGACACGGAGGATCACGACGATCATCTCGTCTTTTCTTCTCCGCTTTTACGTTCGAACTCGCACGCGGTCGAAATTTTCCCTCGCCACGATCGTAAGGATGTTTTGTTGGTCGATAAGAAGAGGCGAAAATTTCCCACGATCTTAATTGCGCCGGATAATACAAGCGAGACAACTCGATGCTCGAGATAATCTTCCGTACGGCGAGACGTTGGAAGGAGGAGCGCGCGAGTCGACCTTTCTTTCGCGCGAGCCAGCCGAGCGCTGAGGGTCAAATCGACTCTTTTCGTATTATGAAAGCCCGAGAAATTCGTTTTCCGTCGCGTTAATCACTCTTCCCCCCGCGACTTGCCTCCGCTATCTCGCGAGAAATTTCGATCTCGATGATCGGATCGCTGTGTTTCTCTCGCGAGAAATTGCTCGACGAGCGTTCAACGCGTTCACCACCCAATCGTGCGTTTCTCCACTGAGCTGGTATTCTTACCACGATCGCAATTACGTCGTCGTATCGATCGTCCGATTGCTTAAATTTTTATCGATTTTTCCCTGTTTTTATTAACGAAAAAAAATAGTGATTTAATTCGTTTGTACCACCGGTGGTACACGCCGTTGTAAACGCGTTAAAGCGCGGAATAATTACAACGCTAGTGACAATTGAAAATTGAATAAGGAAGATTGACGGATTCGCGATGTTTTTTTTTTACCAAATTCTGCGCCTGGTGAAATATTGAAATCTGGTGTATCGTAACATTGTATTGGGTTATTCCATAAATAGCGGTTTTTAAGATTAAAAAATTGCAAATAAATGTTCATCAAACTGCACTCTTCGAAACTTGCACTAAGAATAAGAACGAGTTAAGTTTACTACGATATTTGCTTCTATAGCCAGTTTGATGCAAGTAGTTCATCCTTTCCACGTTTTAGTTCATGCCATTCAAAAAATTGTATTATTTATGAGGCGACCCAGTATTTTCTATCAGTTTTTCGATGTTTTTAATTTAATAAATTAATAAAATATTTATAATCGATAGGATGCATTTTTATGTTGAGAAATCGAAGCCGATTTCGTGTTCTCTGATGCGGTTTCACAGTTTTTTCGGGCTAATCAGTAAAACGATGCACGATACCCCAAAAATCAGCACCGTCCTCATCTGTTTTCGAGTCGCCACAATTTTTTTCAATTTTGTTCTCCATCGCAAGCGTAAAAAGGCGGCTTAATAGCTTTAAACGAAACAACGGAGCGAATTCGCGTCGGCCTCGTTTCGTATTGACATCGAGCGCGAAAAATATTCTTTTTTCTCTCTCCTTGCATTTCCTTCTTCTCGTCTCTATCCTGCTTCCATGCTCGTTTCCGGACGATTAAACTCGATCGCGCGGAATACCGGCAATTCTGCCGCTGGACGAGCGAGCGAGCGAGCAAGCAAACGAGGCGCCGCTGATAAGGGAGAAACATTTACTCGCAGAAGATCTCCTGGACGTAAAAACGTATGGAATCACGACATAATCCAAACAGATGCTCCAGAAACGAACGTTTCCACGCTGGAAGAAACATCGATTTTTCCACTCTCGATCTCGAATCCCTACGACGTGTCTCGCTTTTCACGCGAAATTTATTCGATTGATCATGGCGCTAGGCGTGTCCAATCGAAAATTATCACAACGTTTTCAAGCACAACTTGGCTCTCGGGATGAACGAGAGAAAAGCAGGGTGGAAAGAGCATCTCGGATCTCTGGGTGGGATCTAACCTAATTTATAGGCACTTTAGGGAAGATCGTTAGACAAGGTCTAACGGGAGTACGTTGTTCGAGATGTTGTATCTATTAGAATATGCAAAAGTGTGGTGGTGCGCCGTGAGTGTCTCGTTTTAGTCAAGGCATCGATAATGCCTTCCACTGTGTTCTATTTTAATATCACTTAACTCTAACGGAATAAATAGATCAGGGCTAAGGTCGTTCAATCGTATTCGTTTTCAAGCACACTTGGTTCGCAGGACGAGCCAAAAAAAGCCAAATAATGAAAAGCGTCCAATTTTTGCTCAGAGGCAAACCGAACGCACCGTCGCGTTGGCAAGGATCGTCAAACAACGAGATTCAGACCCTAACGTTAGACTCTAACGAAAATACGTCTATCGAGACGCGGAATCGATCGATAGATCGTCGCGATAACGATGGCAATAACGTTCAGGATCGAAGTAACGACGACGTTGGAAATAACGAGGCTAGAATTAATGACGACGCGTGGGCGTTGGAACGATCGAAGACCAACAAATGATGATCTCGGTGGCGCAACGACGATCGAGGACCAACAATGACGATCTTGGTGGCGTAAGGACGATCGAAGCTGCCTACCGGTTCTGGCACCGTTTTATTAGCGCGTCTCCTTCGCTGCTGGCTTCGGTAGCCACGTAGTAGTTGGATGGAGAAAGACCAGAATCCACCAACAGCTGCTGGCAGACTCACAATGCTCGAGCCAAGTTCGCTCGTGCATCCCTCGGACCCTCCGGAGACTTTTACCTGTCGCGCATTTGTCAGAATCCCAATTGCATTACTCGCTACGTCGAATCTCTATTATAAAATGATCCCTAAGATGCCATTGACTCCGGCTGTCGACGTCGTTTAACGCGTTGATGTCTCTCCCTCTCTCCCTCCTACTCGTACCACCATTCCTCTTGTCCTCTCTTTCCGATCGAACGATCGTTTCATTCGTCTTTCTTCCCTTCTTCAGCGTCTCTCTCTCTCTCACTCAGATTCGTCTTACCGGTCGATTTCACTCTCTCCGTTCGCTCGTGGGTACTCCTCTCTTTCTTCCTCGTCTTCATCGTCTCCATCCTTGTCTCTTTGGTCTCCTTCACTCTCCTTCTTCTCGCGCTACCGCCATATGGTCGCGATCTTGCTGTTCATTCATGATACAGGCGGAGCGAAAAGCCAGCGCCCTGGGCCCTGCACTCCGTGCCTGGGTACAGTTCGCATCAAGAGACGACCGCAAGATTTTCTTGCTTTCTTCCAGTTTGACTCGCGGTATGTAGTTTCGAGGGAATTTCTATTCGAGCAGCGAGTCCCTTTCAGCTTGAATCTGGACTTCGTCGATGTGAATTTCGACACGATTTTCCGTCGATCCGAAACGGACGATGGGAGTGAAAATCGTTGGGACGAGCCGAGTCGAATTTTTCGACTTTGAATCACGTGGGATTATCTAGATTAGGAGACTCGTCCTGCCGTGTTTTTTCTATCGAGGTAAGGAAGTCCTTCGGATGAAAATATCGAACTCGTTTTAATTTTGACGATGCTCGGTGACACGTTGATGAAAGGATGGGAGGAAGATCCTTCGGGCAGGGAGCGACCGTACGCGCAAACGAATCGGTATGATTCGTAATCATCGAAGAGGAAGATCAAAGTCCCGGGAAGAAGCCGTCTTTGCGCATGGCTTCGTTTTGTCGGCAAGAAGACGGCAAGATAGATGGATCGGAGAAGGTTCTTTCTCCGATTGGATCTTCAGCAATTTTTTAATCCCTCTCTATCGCGTTGCAGAATTTAAAGAAAATCATGAAAGACGTAATTCGAGGGAAACGCGTCGCGAATGTAATCGGGTACTTTTTCGGACCTTCCAACAAATTTGGATCGATAGACTTTGCAAAGTTTATTTCCAATTTTAACTCTGTACTCCCGCGAGCCACTCGAGCCAGGTATCATTGGACACCCGCTCTGATTCCCGTTAACGTCCTGCACCTCGCCATCAGAATTGCCGAATGCCATACCAATAGCAAACAGTGCGTGTGATTGCTCATGTTAATAAAAAAAATTAAAAAAAATATAACAAAAGATAAATAGGAAAAGGTGTATTCTACACCTTGCTACGCGTAGCTCCTCGAACGATGCGAATAAACCACGTTGCGGGTGCTTGAGTAGCACGAAGGATTTCAGACAAGAGCCTGGATTTGTAACTGTTCGCGTTTCTCCTCGCAGTAAACAGCGTTTCTCTTTATAAGGACGAATAAATCAGCCGTCGCTTTTACGAATAACGAAAACGATACGTCGACGTTGCTTCGTCGGTCTTCGTTTTACCTAAGAAATTCGCTCGGTGGCTCAGATGAAATTCGAAAAGCGTGCTGCCTCGGAGAACCTTTCAAACCTACCACAATGGAGAGAGGGATTAGTATGAGTACGAAGGGGAATTAACTTAACAGATAGAATTCCTGACGGTCTTGGAAAATTCCGAAAGTTTAATCGAATCGGCGAAAACTCGTGCCGTTCTTGTATTTATCAATTCAATCGAGAGTCGCGACGGTCGATTATCGAACAGCTCGCGTTATGTCGTTCGATTAACCTCTCGCACGAATCGCGAGAGACACGTTCGTTTTCACGCGAACGGCCGATCGTCGCGTTTTTGAAACTTCGTTTGCTAAGAAAGTTAATTTAGCATTGTTATTATCGCAATGGGTCGTGAAAACATCTATTTTGTCTATTCAAACGCGAGGAACATCGTGAAACTGTCTCAGGTTATCGTACATCAGGGTTAGCCCCGTGTTGACCTAAATCTCGGATGGTTTTTGTTCCTTCGTCGCTTGTCTTCGCGATAAACGCGTCGCATCTCGTTGTCCTAGGCAGGTTCGGAAGAAAAAGGTGTCCTCTGTCAGTGACGAATTCGCACGGTTCGTTGCGTCGACCCTTTCGAAGAAAGTTGTTCTCATGGGATTTTGTGGGATTTGCTTGCTCGAGAATCTCGACGAAATGCGATTAAGGCGACATTGACTCGTACTTACTCGATCATGTGGAAATCGTAGATAGATCGGTTATGGGAATCGCGCTTGCGTTTGATCATTGACACGCATACGTAGCTCGTTTTGTCATTGGTTCGTTCAAAGAGTAACGAGATTACTGAACATATGTTAATCCTCTGTGGGTCGAATTTTTGTTTAGTATAAGAAAGATATGGAACGGAAAATCAACAATTATAAACCTATATATGCAGATTAAAAAAAAATTACCCGATCGAACAACTTTATTACAGTAAATTCACTTTGTAACTTTGAAGTAACAGCGGTTTACGATGTTTGCACTTGTGTGCATAAAAGCTAAATGTGAAATTCCAGTTTGCAACGGCAACCAAAGAATTGTTCAATTTCGTTTGTCGAGATTCCTATGGGTTTTGCTGGATCATATTGCAGTGCATATGTATTGGTATAGTCAACTATGTCACTTAGAATTTCACTGTCTAATAGTTTTCGGAAATAGGTCACGGGAGAATAGGATCCTTCAGGGTCTTCAGGGTATTGGATGATCTTCATCGGACTCAGAATAATCTAATAAAAAATCTACGGATCTATTACCGCTAATGCGTAATAATTCTAATTCCTCTTTTATTTTTATGTGATTTCGAATCCATATTTTTGGTACATGATACATAAATCTGAATATAGAAGAAATCACTAGCATTAGCTGTACTGTAACTGAAAGTCTAATTCGAAACTCAAAAAATGATTATCGAAATTAAAACGAATGAGTTGTTATTGATATTTAAATCCAGAGTTATCGTGTACATTTCTGTTTGTTTAGTAAACACTGACGAAAACACAAATAAACGTCGTTCCGTTGGTTTCTACTTGCAGACAACTTGCAAGGCATTTACCTTGACATTTCAGGTCGATGGTGCTTCCAACCATCATCAATATTGTTGTCGATTATCTCAGGGACATTATATAATTAAGACGTATACGTCATCTAGTGAAAAAGCTAAAATTATTTGGTAAAATGTCGATATATTAGCACGTGACCTGAAAGCTATACGGGCTCATAAGTGATCAATTATAATATAATGAGTATGCAAAATGAGTATCATTATTTTCAGACAAATCATGTAAATACGTAAACACATTGACCTTCGCCTGATGGCTCCTTTCGAAGATAGTCGTCCCCGTGGGATCTTCCTGGATCTGCCTGTTCAAGAATCTGATCGAGACGCGAATAAGTCGACGATGATTCCTACTTACTGGAGGTTCTTTCAAAAATCGTAGGTCAGTCGGAAGTCGTGAGACGGTCGAGAACGCACGCGGCTGCGCTGATAATTGACACACTTAGATACGCGGGCACTTTGACCCTCGTCGCGATAATACATCTCGGGGGATGTAGAAACGCCTGCACGTAGTACGCACGCGCGTCAGAATCACTCCGCAGGGACCTTCGACTTTTCGGAGAGAAAATCGTAAAGTAGTGGAAACGAACTAAGAACAAAGTAACGAAATGTAACGCGACGCGAAGCAACTCGTCTTCTTCTAGATAGTTCCCCGCTTGTCCTCGAATCTTTCTTTAAATATTTCAACGGCAGCGCCTGATAAATGACATCGACAAACGGAAAGAACTATTCGCTCGTAAGAATACGCGAAGTTTCAAGTCCACGATGAAAAAAATTAATCGCCCTCGCGCTCCCTTCCCGTGAATAATGCCTTGTCAAGTTTAGTTTGCAACTTCATCCCGTTGTAAATTTTGCCTTCTTCGATCGCTCGCTTCCTTCGCGCGTGAACGTTTCCAAGCTTTCTTATTGCTTTCGATCTTTGCGTGCGTACGGTTCTATTCCTCTCCATTAACGCTCGTAAATCATCAACGACGTATTCGAGGCCCTCTGAAAAATTAATCCACCTCGAAAGATCCTCAGCGTCGGAGGGTCAAGAGGCAGAGAAATAACTCGCGAAGGTCGTTGAGCTCAGGCGTCGTTCCTCACGTCGTTTCTTCCTTTCTTCGAATCTCCGAGCTCATGCACACCTTGGACGAAGGAAATCTCGTCCGTTGTTCGACACCTCGAACTCGCTCGTGTTTGGCGAGTACCCGTCAAATGTACTCTCGCCGTCTAAAACGACAATCGCGCCCATCGAAACGGAAATGAACATCGAGCCGTAATTAAAATGCAGGAAGGCGGCACGATCGCTCGATCGCTCGGGCTTTATTTCCTCTCATTGACGTTCATAAAGCAGCCCTCGACGTTGGGAATCCTATAAAACATTGATATTGATGACGATCCTCATCGTCGCTCGAGCAAGGTCTCGAAAAGCAAATAATTACGGTGCGTGTGGCGCATCGATCTCGATTTCGCAGCTGGTGTCGGCGGCCAGCCGGCCTCCTCGTGCGTAATTGGACTTCTTCCTCCACCATCGCCACCTTCACCAAGGGAAGAAGAAAGGTTCGACGAACCGAGAAATTCGAATTTCCGCTTGTTTTTCTCCCCCACCCGTTTTACCCCGTTTTTTTGCTTTCTACCATTTACGTCACGTCGATGAACATAAAAAGAAGGATCTCCTTGAAAATGTAATCGACATTGGCACTCTGCGATGAAATTCGAATTCGCGTGAAAAACTCTCCCGAAACGCAAATAATTTGTCCAATTCACGCCTGTGCCACGTCACTCGATATCACCAATCCGCGTTCTCAAACTCTCTCTCTCTCCCTCTGTGTTTGCTTGGACCTCTATGCGTGTATGTAGGCGCGCGGCACTCCAGCTCGCTCGTTACTCCTGAATTCGACGTCGATGGGAGTCATTCGAAGGTAGATGCGTACTACGTGCCATTGCGGTAGGGCCATCGAACGTGTGATTTGCGTATTCCATCGATTCGTTCGTCCCTATTGTAGTGGTGAACGAAGAGGGAGAGGGAGAGAGGGAGAGAGAGAGAGAGAGAGAACAGTCGAAGGCGTAGGTCGAAATCCCGTGGAAATACGTAGGAATTTTTCCCCTCGCGATACTTCAAAAGTTCGAGTTATATCTAACTAAGCACTTGTGACCTCCGCGCGCTTTCGTAACTTCCCATCGAATTTCGGAAGAAGCGACAAGGGCTGCTCGCACAATCAAAAGAAAAAGAAACAAATTCTGACGAGCGAATATTGTTTCGATGTTCGCATTTATAATTCATCGTATAAAACGGAATCGTTCGTAGCTTTTCGTCAGAATTCGCACGAACAGAATTCGTACAAATTCTGATGCAGTGTGCGAGCAGCCTAGCTTCGCGTTTCCTCCTCGACACGGCCCACTCCCGGGCAGAGATCCGCGTTTATTCGTCGATTCGTCGCAGGCCTATAAATTACGATTATCAACGAAAACCTTCCTTAGCTGGGAAGCGTTCGAGCCCGGAACTCTGACCAATTGGATGGTAACTCGATGGTAATTCGCTCGTAATCGAATTGTCGACGATCTCGAAGCGATCCATCCTGCTCGCTGATCGACCAAAAAGTGGAGAAAAAACAGGGCGTGGGTGGTTGCGTCGTGATCGATACACGGAGCGGAGCGGATGCACGTGCGAACGAGCAAGATCGGATTATGTCGTCAGGCGTAGCTTTTCCTGTCGTCGCGGCTGTATCACAAAGCGAGAATCCACTACGGACGGAGCGATTTTCTCCGAAGGTGGTCCGTCTGTCTCTTTCTCCGTCTCTCCCCCCATACCTGACCGAGTTTCCTCGAAAGGGACACGACGCTCGTTTGGGATCCGTGCGGCTGTTCGACAAGCAGCAGCAGCAGCAGCAACAGCAGCAGCAGCAGGAGCCTACCAGGACATAGGAATGTTGAGGAGCAAAGAAGCGAGTCGCCATTGTGAGGAAGAAAGTTCCTTGGGTCTGTCCATCTGCCAGCATCTGGCCTCGGCTTTCAATGACCAAAAGTAGGTATTCGGTGGTCGCGCTACCTACTGGTCGTCGTTCCACGTGTTTAACCTCAGGTGCCTCCTTTTCCCCCTCTCACCAATTGGAGGGCAGGTCGGCTCTATTCTCGATCGACGCCTCACGGCCCTTCGCGAGAGCTTCCTCCTCGAAATCGAGGGAAGATTACCGTCTTCCTTCCCCTTCCTGCACGAAGGATGACCCGAGCTAAATCTTTGGGATCGTTCTGGGCCTGCCAGGCGCTCGTTCCCGTTTCGAAAGCGGTGCTAATCGAGACGCATTACGATCTTTGCGTCACGATGTCGCCCATTGAGGACTCGAAGGAACTTTCGCCATTTTTCTGTCGCTTTACGCCGATATTCCTAGGAAGAAGATGTCTTCTTTCACGTCACCTTCCTCGTCTTTGTCCGATTGGGGAGTCCTTCATTTTTCATCGAAGTTTTACCGAATTTTGCTTTTTTTTTTTTTAAATAAATAGCTTCTATAGTAACTTCTTTTATAATAAAAGAACAAGTCCAGCGCGTTTCTCTCTAGAGCGAGACTATTCATTTGTAGAGTTCTGCGTTCTCACGCTGTTGTTCTGCCATTTTCTGTTTTATATCAACATATATCGTGTTTTATATCGATATCCACGAAGGGAAGATGTTTCTTTCACGTGGCATTCTTTGTCTTTGCCACGTTGGCAAACGATTTTCTATCGATTTTTTTTTTTTGGAGGCAGGCAATTTTTAATTCACGGAATACGTACCTTCCTAGAAGGAGACTATTGATTTTTCGTTGCTGCTTCATGACGATATTAAAGAAGGAAAATATATCTCTTTCATTCGGCATTCTTCACCTTTGCCGCATTTGGCGAGTTCTTGATTCTTGATCAAAGTTTTACCGATACTTTCTTTCTGGAACTAGCAGACAGCCTTTACTTTACGGAGAAAGAACAGTCCAGCACGTTCCTTCCTAGAACGAAACTATTAATTTCTGAAGTTCGATGCGTTCTCACGTAACTATCAAAAGTTCATCTCCTCCTGTCTTTGTACGTGAGATTCCAGAAAGCTGCGCGTCCATGTCTGTCGAGATATCTCCTCGCGTCTGGACGCCGCTGGTACAAAATGGGAGGACGAAACGGCCGGCTAACGGAAATTCGCTGCCAGCGTTCGAGAGCCATTCACCGCGGACAAAGACTTGGAAAAAACGTTCGTTACGGTGCTAAAGGGATTACGGACGTTTTTCTAACCATCTTAGCGAACGACTGGTCTCGCGATACCCGCGTGAACGTCGCTTTACCGTCCGTCCCGATTAATCTCGTCTTCCCCGAGCGTTAATTAAGAGGTCCGAGTCAAAACGACCGACTTTTTTGACACGTTCCTGTTAAACGATCCCGAAGACATCGACAAACATGGGAGGTATGGCGTTACACCTTCCTCTCCATTTTCAAAGCGTTAAATGGCGAAAGAATGGCGAATTTCCAATCGTTACGTACCCTTCTCGTATTTTGTTTCCGCTTTGAATCGAAGCGAATCGTTCGACGAACGATCCGACACGCTCGTGGTGAACCAGTGCTTTCTCTGATTCTCGAATTAAATTTCGCTTTTGGCCCTCCGACTCTCCTGTTGCCGTACGTTTCCTCCGTACGATATGACGGCGCTTGGAAAAACGATTTTGATGGTATAGTATAATATTACTATAAAATTCGGGATACGTGGCGTGGAACCGATCAGAAGCGCGCGATGCAACGGAGCCACTTGTTTCGATTGGGAGATAAAATGCGAAGGAACGCCGATGTTTCCGTTCTCCACGAGAATTCCGCGACTCCTCATCGCATATTTCACCAAGTAATACCTTGCGTCTATTCTCCGTTCGGTTTACAGCGTCGCTCGATCCTCGTAAAACTTATCTCCCTCCTCGACGTGGAAAGTAGTAGCTTCCGATTCGTCAGAAGCGGTCGGCCCGTGTTCTCGTTACGGACGTTAAAACGTCGCCTTTGGGAAAAGCGCGAGGCGATCGGGCACCGAGAAACGACGAAAGCGAGACCCAGAGAGAACCGAGAGTTCCTCTCGCTATCGTCGACGACTGCGATTACGTGAGGCGTGCGCTCACGCGACAAGGAACAATCCGATACCGGAGTTACCCCTATTTCGACAATTTTATAGCCGGGTAGGAATCGAAGGTACAAGCTCGCGCCGCGAATCGCCACAATAAACAGATCAAAATTGGAAGTGTTCCAAAGCCATTGGACCGCTTCCAATCTCAATTCGGTCAAAAATCGACCTAATAATATCGGCTCGCGAAGCTCGTTTACAACTTCGTGAAAGTTTTACGCGTCCGGCGGAGATCGCTGTTGTTTGTAAATGGATGAGAGAACTTAGAGCGAGAGCGAGAGCGAGAGAGAGAGAGAGAGAGAGAGAGAGAGAGAG